>JANWGL010001779.1:0-51420 GCA_025200755.1 Ceratobasidium sp. C01
TTGGGCATAATCCAGTAAATCATGGGTTATTTGCTTGAATACAACTGTATAAAAACAGGGAGTGTTGAATAATATCCCCACTTTTTGCTGACTTGGTGACAGGCGTGGGGGTACGAGATGGCGTATTGTGACCTGGAGGCGGGCCCAGAGGAGGCGCATACGTCTTTGAAGGTGCCGACGCAGGAGGTGGTCCGCTAGGCGACCTAAAAGACGATCCCGCATGCGACACTCCAGTATCTTGGGAATTCATCGCCCCCATTGCTGATGGTGTGAATGCACCAGTCGCCTGAGGCATGCAAAGGCCAGTCTGTTGTGGTGTAAGATACTGGCTCGTCACAGTCGCCTGTGGGCTCAACCCCTCGGTCGGTGCCGGGAATGGGTTTGGAGACGAGCCGGTGGGTTGTGGCGTTAAAGTTGCCGTCGTCCGATTAGGATCTCGAAACGGATTGGAGGACGGATGGAGTGATGAGGTGACCATGTTGCTCGTGTACTGTTGGTCGATGTCTCAGCAAAAAAATGTGGGTGTAATTACAGCGGATTACATGTTATTACGTCATGACCCTATGACCCGACCCCCCGTGTTCATTACCTGTAATTACCCACTGTTACACCTCATTACACCTAAATTACACCTGTAATCCAGTGTCATGGTGTAATTTGATGAAATTACATGTCATTACACCATTACCCGACCCCCCCGTTTCATTACACCCAAGGTTTTTCCTGAGGTGGGTAGCATGTGCCAGCTGCAACCTGAGTCAGCCGAAGCCTAAAGATCAACGGGCAAAGAAGAGTTCGTCTAGCCGCGGGTACGCCGGCAACTGATGGCTAGTTATACGAGCTGTTCAAGAGCTGGTCGATCCTAGTTACAAGGGGATAATGGTGATATCGACAAAGGTCAATGGATATAAATGAAGACAATCGTAGTACAGAGGCAACCAGGAAGAGTGTGAGCGCAAGTCATCGGCAAATCAGCCATCAAATGTTGGGGCTTTATAAGCGCTCAGAACTGACTGTCTAAGTAGAAACTCCGTTACACAGTGCTTATAACACATTGTATCCGCATTGCACCGGCGTTACAACAGCTTACAACGGACTTTTTACTTAGACGGTCCATTCTGAGCGCTTACAAAGCCCCAGCATTTGATGGCCAATTTGCCGATGAACTGAAGGACGTTAGTCAGGTGATTCAACGATCGGTGTGCATAGGCGCCAGAGACCGTAAGCGCCGTCACGGCTGTGTGCACCGCATCCATGTGGCGGCCGGTCGGTTTGGGTGGCTACCCCAACTTGTCCCTTGTCCCACCCGAAAATAATAACGAACACATTTATCGTATCAAGATTTCAGATAATTTTGCGCGGGTTCCTCCCGTTCATGGTCCCCCGCTACCCAAAGTGAGTCCCCAAATATTGGCTAAGAAAAATACAGCCTCTAGAACTTACACAGTATAGGAAAATATTAGGAAAAGGATTCGTGTTGTTTTGAGGCAAGTGGGAACTAGAGCATAATCTAAAACCGTGATATAATAGAAGAGTACGGTTGGTTCAAGAAAAAGCACTCTCAATATCGCAAGAATTATACCGGACGAGAAAGTGTTTGTATCGATGCATTTGAGTGAAGCGAGGCGGGTGTTTGGAGAAAAGAGTCAGCGTTTGGACTCGAAAATTGGACAAGGATCAACGGCGCTTACACGACACAGATGTGGCTGTCTGCACTGCCTGGATCCTCGGAATAGAAGATACTCAACACATGGAAGGGCTTTCCCGTCTTCTTTCCTATCTTCGTCTGCCTCTCCAAATGCCTCTTCCCACCAAGATAAAACGAGTCGCCCATAAGGTGGGGGAGTACCTTCATATCCCGTCTCGTGGTGGTGGCACACCCAGGCCGTCACCTTCCCCCTCGATCAACTATCTTGAGCAGAGCAACAACCCTGAACCCGTTCCCGTAAACGCACCGTCACCATCGGCTGGTCCGACCAATCATCCCGCAGCAAATAGTAGTAGCCATGGGCGGAACAGTCCTGGGCCCGTTCCCGGAAATACACCGTCGCCATCGACTGGCCCGCACAACCATCTTGAGGCTAACAGCGGTAGCCATAGTCAGAGTAGCAGTCCCGCTGCTGTTACTGTGGGCACGGCGTTGGAGAGAAGCGCCAAAGCAACAGCCTGGGCTGCGCTCAAAACAACGATCACAGTATTGAATGAAAGCGCTAGCGCATTTGGGCCACTCAAGTCTACAGTCGGAGGAATCAAACAATGCATCGAGATCTTCGAGGTGTGTACCCCACCTCGACACCTGTCAGCTAGGTACCTAATAGTTGGTCTCCTTCCAGCGAGCAGCTAAAAGTCGCAAGGACTACGAAACACTTGCGACCGAACTAGACACTATTTGTAGAGATCTCACCGGATATCTTGGTGGACCCACGCCCCCTTCGATGACATCTAGTATTGATAGCTTGGCTAAGTAGGTGAAATGTGTATGACGGGACGTTGTGCTGATCCCTTGTTACAGGGGGATTGATCGAGAGATTATGCTTGTTTTGGGAAAGAGGCAGAGGAGTAGGCTAGAGCAGGTCGTTGAAGCGCTGGGCGATCCAGAAGAGATAATGCAGTGCTATTCTCGGATTCAAAGATTGCTGGAGCGCCTCGTGGTGAGCACGGTATTCCCCAGAAATTTGCCTAATATTGAGAATTATCTAGCGTAATACGAACGTGGAGTCTTGGAAGATTCTCGATGAGCAAGCAACGGTATGTAACGAGCGATTCGGGAAACAGGCGCTTATGGGATTTCGACATTCGGGTAGACCAATCGTTTGAGGAGCCTTCCTTACTCTCCAGCGGCGAAGTATCGTTCGGCAGAGTCAGCCAACCTACGCGGAGAGGGATGTACGGAGAACACGCGCGTAGATGTTCTCGCAACGCTGCGAAGCTGGGCCTACGATGACCAAGGGCGAAGAATCTACTGGCTCAACGGCATGGCTGGTACTGGCAAGACCACAATTGCGGACAGCCTCTGTGCTCAACTACAGAGTACTCGCACGTTGGCTGCAAGTTTCTTTTGCTCGCGGCAGCTGCCAACCTGCAACGATGTCAACCGAATCTTTCCTTCGATCTCATATCAGCTGGCACTATTTTCCCTTCCATTCCGACATGCATTATCTCGCGTACTCGAGCAAAATTCGGAAGCCCACAATCAACTGCTCCCAGAGCAGTTTCAACAGTTGATCGCCGAGCCTTTGGAACAAATCAGAAACACCATACCCAACCACCTCGTAGTCGTTGTCGATGCTCTAGATGAATGCCTGGACCAAAACGGCGTAGACAAAGTCTTGGCAGTTTTGCTCTCACATGCCCCGAACCTACCAATCAAGTTCTTCGTAGTTAGTCGCCCAGAGCCGAAAATCCGCGACCGGATGCTTGGGCCAGGTAGCGATCAAGTTCGGTCTGTCCTCCACCTTCATGATCTCGAGCACTCGATCGTGCGTCAGGATATCAAGACGTATCTGGAGGACAAACTCAAGATCATTCACCTACCTACTGCCGACCTCGAACGCCTTGTCGACCAATCGGGAGTTCTATTCATTTACGCTGCCACTCTTGTGCGGTACATCGAAGACGACAACTTCTCGAGGAGTACCGAGCGACTGAAACTAGTGCTGAACACATCAACCTCTTCGTCAGGCGATGAAAGCAGAGAGATCGACGAGCTATATAGCACGATATTGAGCGCGGCGTTTGGTAACGTCCGTCTGGGCAAGGGCGACAAAAAGAACATGAAACACATACTCCACACCGTCGTTTGTGCACAAGAGCCACTCACCGTCAACGTTATGGCTGGGATACTGGGACGGGACGCGACAAACTCGATACGCCCGGCGCTACGGCCGCTATATTCCTTGTTACATGTTTCGGAGACGAGCGATCTGGTCACTACGTTCCATCAGTCCTTCCCGGATTACATGTTCACTCCTGATCGTTCGAAAGACTTCTACTGCGACAAACATCACAACGCTCTCCTGGCTGAACGATGTTTCGATCTCATCGGAGCCCCAGACCCGCCGTTCAACATCTGTGGTCTTGAGTCGTCATATTTGCTCGACGAGGACGTGCCTGATCTGGACAAGAAGATCGAGGACAATATCTCTCCACAGTTGTTCTACGCTTGCCGGTACCTAGGAGCTCATCTAGAGTTAGCGGAAACCTCGGACGGTCTCGTTGATGCATTACGCCGATTCTTGTCGCAGCGGTTGTTGCTATGGATGGAGATTCTGAACCTGAATCGGTGCATGTCCACTGGTGTCAGAGGGTTACAGCGAGTACATGAATGGTCACAGGTAAGTTATCGGATTCTGGTCCTATTAAGACGTTTCTGACAAATAACCAGAGAACTAATTGCTCGATCGACGTTCAACAGTTTGCCAGGGATGCTTGGGGATTTGTCACCATGTTCTCGTCCAACTCGGTCTCGCGCAGCACTCCCCATATCTACATTTCAGCGTTGACATCTTGGCCAGAGGCAAAGCCAGTCTCAAAACGCTACTTGCCGAGAATGCGGAGAATTCCGACAGTGACTGGAACGGCGATGACAAGGCGGGACTCTGCGCCACTTGCTGTTATTACTACTCCTGCCGAAGTAAAGTCTATTGCGTACTCGTTCGATGGCGGGCGCATTGCCTCTGGGGATAGAAACGGCATGATATATATTTGGGACGCACACACTGGCAAAATGATTGGCGAACCGCTCCAAGGGCATACAGGCTGGGTCAGATCTATTAGATACTCGTTCGACGACAGGTTTATTGCGTCTGGGTCTGACGACAAGACAATACGGGTATGGAGCACACACACGGGCAAGATGATTGGCAAGCCACTCAAGGGACATACAGGCGAAGTCACGTCGGTAGCGTATTCATCGGACGCTATGCGAATTGCCTCTGGGTCGTGGGACGAGACAATGCGGATATGGGACGTGTGTACTGGCAAGACGATTGGCAAGCCTCTTGAAGGTGGCGCGGGGGCGGTCTTGTCAGTGGCGTACTCGCCCGACGACAAGCATGTCGTCTCTGGGTTTAGGAACGGTATGATAAAGATATGGGACGCGCTCACCGGCGAGATGGTTGGCGAGCTGCTCGGTGGTAATAATGGCGAGGTCCGGTCGGTGGCGTACTCGCCTAACGGTGCACGCATCATCTCTGGGACTGAGGGTGGGACAATACAGATATGGGGTGCACACACTCACCAGATGATTGGCGAGCCACTCCGGGGTCATTCATCAAGTGTATCAGTTGCATACTCGTCGGACGGCGCATACTTTGTCTCTGGGGATATATTGGGGACAATACAGATATGGGACGCACACACCCTCCAGATGATCGGAGAGCCGCTCCAGGGCCATACAGGCTCGGTCATTTCGGTGGCGTTTTCACCTGACAGTGCACGCTTCGCCTCGGGGTCAGACGACAAAACGATACGGATTTGGGACGTGCACACTAGCCAGACGACCGGGGATCGACCTCAGGGTCATACGGAAGCAGTGACGTCGGTGGCGTATTCCCATGACGGTGCATACGTCATCTCTGGGTCTGACGACGGGACGGTGCGGAGATGGGATGCACGCACTGGTGGGATGATTGGCGACCCGCTCAAGTCTAACTCAGGACTTCTATCAGTGGCGTACTCGTCTGACAGCGCGTACATCGTCTCTATGTCCTATGGCGGGACGGTGGAATTCTGGGATGCGCGCACCGGCAAAATGGCTGCCAAGTGGACCGGGCAGGGTCTAGGCTTGGTCCGCTCGGCGGCGTACTCATCTGACAACACGCGCATTGTATTTGGGCTCTCGGGAGGGGAAATGCAGATATACGATGCACGCACTGGCACGATGATTGGCGAGCGACTCGAGGGTCACACAGGCCCCGTCGTATCGGTCGCGTACTCGCCTGACACCGCGCGTATTGTCTCCGGTTCTCATGACAAGACGATACGGATATGGGACGCGCTCACTGGTGATTTGGTTGGGAAGACGCTCCAGGGTCATACAGGTCCAGTCCATTCGGTGGCGTTCTCACCCAATGGTGCGCGCATCGTCTCTGGTTCTGCTGATTCCGAGATACGGATATGGGACGCACACACCGGCAACATGATTGGCGAGCTACTCCAGGGCCATACGCGTGGCGTTATCTCTGTAACCTTCTCACCTGATGGTACACACGTTGCCTCTGGCCGCAACGACGGCACGATACAGATCTGGGATGCACACACCGGCAAGACAGTTGGCGAGCTGCCCAAGGGTCATACGAGCGGGGTTACCTCAGTGGCCTACTCACCCGACGGCACACACATCGTCTCTGGCTCTTTCGACAGCACAGTACGGATATGGGACGTTCGCTCAAGCAACCCGCCCACAGATGCGCGTAATATCTGGGTGCTGGGTGGGGATGGATATTTGCGAGCCAATGGTTCCGAACTTCTCATGTGGGTCCCCTCTGATGTATGGGATGTCTTGTTGCGTCCTCAGAATACCGCGATCATATCTACACGTGGCTCGGTCCATGTTGATTTTACAGATTCCTGCGTTGGTGACTCTTGGGCTCAATGCTACCAGTATGTATAGGGTTTTTGTACAGGAACCTGCATTTGGAATACACCGGGCCTGCATTTTGTATGATAGTAGTCGAGGTTGGGTGTTAGCTTGCATCCTTCGTTCCGTAACGACGCATACGTATGACTCCACTTCTTATTTATCATGTAGAAGCACTCTAGGCTTAGAGCATAGATCTCACCCTGTTCTCAACTCGCCCATGCTACTGATTAGACCATATATCGAGATCTGAACAACCTATTTTCGTGTTTTGTACTTACCACACTTGAATTCATTTATACTCCAAGCACCACAGTTGAGACTCGGATTATTGGATTGTACCAGGGTTGGACTAATTCAAACGAGTATACACAAACGGGCGAGTCACCATTCATTGAAGCTTGGTATCGCATTCTATACAGCTAAAAATCATCATATAACCCCACAGATCTGATTTCATCTTTAGATATCATTCCTCGTGATTTGCGCTAGGGCAGACTGTCAATTAATGATGACAATATAATTCATTCAAGCACTGCAGCCCACACGGTACCTATCACAGATTTGTCGACATCACGGGTAATGATATTCTCCACGCAACCACACGTAGTTAGAAGTAGGCGGTGTGCCCAACTTGACATGGAACGACATCGTGAACAGTCCATGGGATTTTGCCACGCGATGATAGCCACATGGTTCCTCCTGTGCGCAAATACGACTAAACACATATAACCTTATCAATCCAATTTATCCCGAATTAGATGATCTTCCCTTCCCGTTTGTCGTTGCAGCCACTAACCGCAGACACACACTCGCAGGCAACCCATAAACATCCGCGGAAAAAGAACGACCTTCCTAGGCATCTTCACCACGTCGAAACAAAGCGTCATAAAATCATCCTTGCTTCGTACAAACATACAATTTCCGGTCCAAATCACATTTTCCGTAATTCACCCACCTCACATTCCCCCACCGTCTAGCAAAGCCTTGGCCGCCCTCTGAGCATTCGCTTTCATCGCTTCCACCTGCAACTCAAGGTTCCTGATCTGGGCTCGAGCCTCGCGCAGCTCGTTCGCGAGCTTGGCGTTTTCCTCCGTCAGAGCGTTGGTTGTCTATACATGCAAGGCGAAAATAAATATTACAGTCGGCTCTTAGCAAGGTGGAATACACAGAACCTACCTCGTCGGATGGCGGGACCATGGGTGCATCGCCGCCTGGCGAGGGGGCACTCTCAGCAGGTGTAGGCGGGATCGGCACGGACGCTGGAGTCGGTGCCTCGGAGGCTCTAGCTACCGGGGCCGGTGCATGAACGGGGGCAGCAGCAGGTGTCGGTGCAGGAGCCGCCGTGGTTGGGGTAGCGAACGCCGGCGTAGGGGCACTGGGTGGCGCAGCGCTAACCGCACCTGTGTCCAGGTCGACCAGGTTCGGTGGGGCGGTCTTACCAGAGAAAAATTCCCCGGCTGTGAGTGCGGGTTCGCTGGATGGGGCGGGTGGGAAAATATCGGATTGGAATTGGTCGGACTAGGAGCGAGAGCGACATGTCAATAATGGTAATCCTGAATAAAATGAACGGTGAATGCGCACCTTGCGGGGAACGACAAAGGCGATTGGCTCGATGGTGGAACCATAGACTTTGTAGGCGCGCATGATCTCGCATTCAGCGACGTTGAGAGCGCGACGGGGAAGGAAGCAGATTCCTCGTTGAGGGTCAATCGACTTGTGTTCCGAAAGTTCGTAGAGGGTGTCACTCTCATACTCGTAGTAACGAATGTTTCCATCGCTTTAGGGCAAAATATTAGTAAATCACTGCAACCGGAAACGCACAAACGAAACTCACCCTTTGCCGGCAAGGAACAGCAAGTTGTTATCGCTCCAGAAAGGCATAATAACACCAGAGGACTGATCAATCGACACAGTTTTGATGTTCGCCAGCGAACTCGTCTCCCACACTCCGAGCTGACGCTCACTCATCCTGCTGAACCCAGTCGTAGCGATCCGATCATAACCGCCCATCCAGACAACGCGCGCGCCCTTGATCCCGCCATGACCGTCGCCGACGCGCACCGGGTCGCTCCCCGCACGTGGATCAAACATCCTAAGCTTCCTATCGCGACACGTAGTTGCTAGCAACGTCCCTGACGGGTTCCATGCTAAAGACTGGATCGTATCCGTGTGTCCTGTCAACGAGACCTGCGCGTCGTCAACCCTAGACAAGTCCCAGAGCCGGACAGTCCCGTCTCCCACGGTCGAAGCCGCGAGCACATTCTCCGCTGTGGGATGGAACAGCACCTGGCCAACCTTCCGGCCCGAGCCTGAGATGCTCGAAACAGGATCGAAGTCGCGTGGTTGCCATTTATCTGCTCCCCAACCTTCGAACTGCGAGGCTTCGACTTTCCAGATGAGGATCCGACCGTCTTCACCACCGCTAACTACGACCGAGTCGTTGAACGGAGACCAGTCTGTATCAAGGACGGGGGCTGTGTGGCCGCGGGCAAGAGGGATGATATCGGGGAGTTTGTATGGGAGGTTGTGGGGCAACGGGCGGAACGGCGACGCGAGTGGTAGGATAGAAAATGCTCCACCGCCAGACGCGTTCCAGTTGAGAGCGAGGTAGGACTAACCGAAAGTAAGATATTTGAGCTAGCCCGAGTACACGAGGTAAAGGGTACTCACGCCCGATGCACTAATGAGATTAGTGTCCCATGCGCTATTAGAGACCTTCACGTTTTCAAGGCCCCATTCCTTCTTTGCTGATTGTCCAAAGACGTGTCTAAACCACTGTCAGTAACCATCTAACACGAATATATGAAGAACTTGCCTGTATTTCGAGGGCCGCACAAAGCGCGACATGGTCGTTGTCCCAGGATGGATGAGAGCAACCCTTGATGGAGACCGGTCACGTGCTTCCCACAGACCACCTTGTCTCCATGCGGACATTAGTTATAAATACTCTATAAACCAAAGTCTCCGGCGTTCAGGCAGTCTGAATACATATTAAACTATTGGAGCAACACTCGCCCTTCATATATCCCATACGTACAACACGAAATAGCTAGATGAGGTCACCCCGATTATTAGAGCACTGAACCGTCGGACATTGAGGATCAGTAAATTGAGGCAAATTGATCAGACATATATGGTATTTAGTAGCTCTACGCGTATAAACTAACCCCGGTCTGGTAGGGCATAGCACAAGATGCCCGTGTATTCACGAATAATACTGTCTGACTAACAAGCGAGATTTGCACAGGCACGGGAAAAGTTCTTTTACCGGACTCGATTGGCAAGGCTGTCGATACATTTCGAGAGCGACTAAATCCAGGCGTATTTTCACACTAAAACAATTTCGTCGAGAACCTCTGAAATATCGTCCTGGCCCCCCAGTTCCGAGGGCAAAGTAAGAGATTTGCCTCGCTCCTGCCGCGCCTTCCAATCCTCATAATCATCCTCTTCGTAGCTGTCCGAAAATCCTTTTTCATGTCCTCTAGGTTCATATCCTGAGCCGAACGGAGCACCCGTCCACCACTCTCCATTGTCTAGATCACGGCGCCTAGAGACCTTGACGCATTCGTCGAACCATGCCCGATTAGATGACCAGTCTACCTTGCTTGTATTGCTAAGATGCTCCTGGGTCAAAGGCCAGATATCGGCGTATAATTTGACGGAACCTCGTCTCATCCTCGCAGCATGTCGAACTTTGGGGTCCAGTAAGTCGAGTTCATAGAAGATTTTAAGCGGGTCGTGGGTCGTGCGAAGTTTACTGTCAAGAAACTTAGCACCGAGACGGCTGGTTCTCCAGACAGCAGCTATTGGACCCTGCGAGAAACATGATTGCGTCAAAACAGCACCTGAGTAGTGGACAAGCCCTACCTGAGATGGAAGGCAGTAAAACCTGGCGGGGTCCTGAAATACATAGCAGTACGAGCGATCCAAGGGCCAATTAGGCTGAACTGAAAGTACACCGTCTTGCTCGCTTTGATCCACCGGACTTGGTCCAAGGATAGGAACCTTTAGTAGGTCGAGCGCCTCGTCTGCCTGTTTATTCTGGCCTATCGCCACGATAGTAAAGTGGTAAAGACGTGCCCGGTTGTCCCATCCAACGTCAATCACAACGCCAGGTCTTGCGGGTGTTGACCATTCTCGTGAGGTAAGAGAGGCATCGTGAATATACGATTCTTCGTGCCTAGCTTGAGCACTGTAGCCTTCGATCGACATAGCGGATACAAGTTGGGCGAGAATCAATTGGCCGATTTCAACTGGGGGCGGTGGCGCAGAATCGTCAACTTGAGCAGTGTAAGTGTGATCCGTCCAACTCCCCCTTCAATTCACGTACCAGGGGAAGCTCTAGATTTGATATCCCCCGTTTCGATTCGTTCTTGACCAAGATGCTGTTTAAACCGTCTTCGCCACTCGGCATAGTCTAGTACCGCACCGTCCGGTATCGATCTTGCATAGTCGACGAGAGTCCCGAATTCCAATGGTAGCCCCGAGGCAAGACGTTGGCCGTTATAGCTTCTTTTCTGTTCGTACACTTGGCGGAACCGACCACGAATAGATCCGTGTCGGGCGTAGTAGATCCAGGGCAGGCTACCTCGTAGCAGAAACACGAGTGTGTAGGCGAGTGACTCCAGGTCATCACCAAACGTCAGGTCTAAAGACAAAACCTTCATTAGAATACAGGGTTGCAGGTAGGGGGTTTCTTACCTAGCCCCTGGTGCGCGTTGAGACTCGCATACGGTAAGGTCCCTAAAATGCCGACCAGCTCTTGCGAGGCTTGAGGAGCCTTCTGCTCGGAGCGCGGAGCTTTAGGTCGGTACCCGAGCCCGAAGTCAATCAAGCATACTTGCCATGCCCCTGGAAACTTTAGGAGAACGTTATCGGGCTTGATGTCGCGATGCGCAATACCATGGTTGTGTATGTGGTTCAATGAATCAAGCTTACAGTCGAAATTAGTCGCACGTATAGATGTATGGTAGGTAATAAATGTAAACTCACTAATTGGTCCGCGATATCTAACACAGTTCCTAGTGGAAGAGGCCCAGTTTCCTTCACGACGTCGCCAAGACTCTGGTGGCACAACTGCATCGACAGCAGTTCAAAGTGCTTTATCCTCCCATACGCAAATACTTCTGGGATAGTAGGGTGGCCCGCAAGTAGCTTGAGTACTCTCGCTTCGTGTTTTAAATGAGTCCGCTCGATTCCCAGTGAGGCGCGGGACTGTTTTATAGCGACGGCACGACTGGTATCGCGCTCTATAGCCCGGTAAACCTTGCCCTGTGATTCAAATGAGTTAATATATACATTCGTGCGGTACCCTTGAACCTACGTATCCACCTGAACCAAGCAGGTCGCCTTTGAAAAGAGCTACTCGTTGTCTAGCTCGCTCATGCGTCATGACGAAGAGAACTTCAAGTGAAAGGAAGATGTAGTCACTAGGGCTCCGTCTATACTCTAGTAGATAAACAACTTACTCTTGGATATAAATAGATAAATAAAGAGCGTCGCGGCGCCTTAAGCCAAGCTCAAATAGTATACGCTCACCCTGAAGAAACCGATGTTGATGTGAATTTCTAAGGAGGTGGCGCGATTCCCAAGCCCCCGGAGACTCCACTCATTTCTGAACCCCGAGAGCGCCAAAGCGGACCCCAGAGGTTTGCATACGGAGACAACCCCGCCTCTGCCCTTCAAAAACGTGCTGCCAAGCCACCGACACAGAGGTTATCACCTTGAGATCCTATATAAATAAAAGCATGAAGAAGGATCCTGATTCGATTCGATAGTGTGCCCAAAGAAATTCGCTCCACGTTGTTTCAGTAGAAGATACTCTTATGTTCAAAGTGCCTATCACAGGAGGACGACTTATTCTTAAAAAGCCAGCGAAATTGGTGCCCTTCAGGCGGGCCTGTACCCAGAACTGCCTGCCCTTTGACGGAGACTAACAGAAGGGTTGGCGAGCCCTGATATCGACAGTGTCCAAAAGTTCGTAACATGCCGCCTATATACAAATCTATTGACGATCGGAGTCACTGCCAAACACATGCCTAGAAGCTCAAATTATGTTTTATAAAATTACCCAGAGGCAAAATCTGCCTGGTTGTCACCTCGCTCGGCAGGCGCACTATCTGACTCAAGCCACACTCAAAGCCGCGTCCTAGGCCCATTTACTCGTTGGGAATGAAGTCGAGGGACCGATGTAGAATACTCTCTTGTATGTACTGAGATAGAAACTGTGTTGATGATAACGTCCGGAACGGTTGCCCCGGCCGCGGCTGTTAGTCGAAACAGAACTCGCATAACGCAATTTCCGCCTCGGTCAATAACACTCTGGCGGATATAGTGGTCAAATGTATGTTCAACTGATGCGAGTATATTTTCCCTCTATTTGATCTCTTATGCCTCAGAGAGAGACTATATGCGTCTACTCCGACGCTATTAAGGTTGTTAGAACCCGATCGTCGGAAATTTAGGATCGGTAAATTCACGCAAATCCATGGGATCAGGTATATGGAGTAGTTCAGAGGGTATAAGCAATGCCCATCGTGCTAATACATGGAATAAAATATTTACGTGTTCGCGAACGAGATTTTTGGAGTGCTAGAGAGGGGGGGGGAGACGATTCAAGCCGGTTCAGCGGTGAAAACTGTGCATACACCTTGAAAACGAATACGCTTAGACTAAAATAAGTTCGTCGAAAACGTCTGAAATATTGTCCTTCCCCCCTAGTTCCGCAGGTAAAGTCAGAGATTTGCTGCGCTCCTGCTGCGCCTGCCAATTCGAATAGTCGTCTCCTCTGTAACTGTCTGGAGTTTTCCCTCCATCTCTCACGCGTTCGGACCACTTCTCAAATGGAGCTCCCGTCCACCACGCTCCGTTATCTAGTTCGCCACGCCTGGAGATCTTCACGCATTCGTCAAACCATGCCCGATTAGAGAGCCAATCAATCTTGCTGGCGTCGTTGACATGTTCATGGGTCAACGGCATGATTTCGGCGTATAATTTGACGGAGCTTCGTCGCATCCTCACAGCGTGTCGGACGTCTGGGTCTGGCGAGCCGAGCTCGATGGCAAAATCTGTTGGGTCGTGGCGTATGCAAAGTTTGCTAGCAAGTAATGCAGCGCCTGAGGCGTCGGTTTCCCACACAGTAGCTACCGGAGCCTGTGGGAAATATAATTGTGTTAGAAATCCAGCGGAAGACGAGACAAGCCTTACTTGAGATGGAAGGCAGTAAAAGCTGACAGGGTTTTTGAATGCGTAGCAGTACGAATGATCCAAAGGCCAACTAGGCTCGACCAAAAGCACATCGTCTTGCGGACTTTGGTCCATCGGATTTGGCCCAAGAATAGGAATATTTGGGAGGCCAAGCGTCTCACCTCCCTGTTCACGCCGACTTATCGCCACAACAGTGAAATAGTGGAGGCGTTTCCGGCTGTCCCATCCAACGTCGATCACAACACCAGGTCTCGCTGGTGTCAACCATTCTTGTGAAGCAAGAGAGGGCTCGTGAATATAGGAAGCTTCGTGCCCAGCTTGGCCACTGTAGCCTTCAATCGAAATGGCGGATATAAGTTGGGCGAGAATCAATTGGCCAATTTCAACTGGGGGTGGAGGTGGCGCAGAATCCTCTGCTCGAACAGCATCAGCGTTCTTCTAATTCCTCTCAATAAATCACGTAAACGGATACATACCAGGGGGGCCCATAGGTTTGATATCCGATGCGTCGACTTGTTCTTGGCCAATATGCCGTTTAAACCTGCCTCGCCACTCGGCGTAATCCGGCACCTTCCCGTCTGGTATCGCTCTTGCATAGTCAACGAGAGCCCCGAATTCCAATGGTAGTCCCGAGGCAAGACGTTGGCCGCTATAGCTTCTTTTCTGTTCGTATACTTGGCGAAGCCGACCACGAATGGATCCATGACGGATGTAGCAGTCCCAGGGCAGACCACTTCGCAACAGAGAGACAAGTGTGTAGGCAAGTGATTCCAGGTCATCACCAAACGTCAGGTCTAAAGACAAAACGTCATCAGAATGCAAGGACGTAGATAGGGGGATTCATACCGAGCCCCTGGTGCGCGTTGAGACTAGCATATGGTAAGGTTCCGAAAATCCCGACCGGCTCATGCGAGGTTGGAGGAGCTTTGCTATCATCCCTCGGAGTCTTGGGTCGATGGGCAAGCCCGAAGTCAATCAAGCACACCTGCCATGCACTCGGAAACTTGAGAATAATATTATCAGGCTTGATGTCACGATGTGCAATGCCAAGATTGTGGATATGGCCAAACGAATCAAGCTTAAACCAAAATAAGCCTCACGCATGGGTGTATGCTAGGTAATAAATGTGAAATCACCAATTGGTCCGTAATATCCAACACGACCTCCAGTGGGAGAGATCCGGCTTCTTTCACGACGTCGCCAAGACTCTGGTGGCACAACTGCATCGACAGAAACTCAAAGTGTCTCATTCGGCCGTACGCGAATACCTCTGGGATAGATGGATGACCTCCAAGTAGCTTGAGTACTCTGGCTTCGTGTTGTAAATGCGTTCGCTCGGTTCGCAATGAGGCACGGGACTGCTTCAATGCGACGGCATGGCCCGTATCACGCTCTTTGGCGAGGTAAACATGGCTCTGTAATTCGAATAAGCCAATATTTATTTTAGGTGAGATGGCTATGGACTCACATATCCCCCTGATCCAAGTAAGTCGCCTTTGAGCAGAGCTATTCGCCGTCTGGTCGGTACATGAGCCATTCTAATGTGAGTCCAAGTCAGAGGTGCGTCTCGCCCCACGTGTACTCTGATATATGGAAAAGCGGAGGTTAGGTGAGGATTAGGTGTAAAGGGGGCGTCGCGAGCCTTCGACCTAAATAGGGGTAGTGGCGCTCACCTATAAAGTTCATCGAAGAAATTGACTGTTGATGTGGTTTCTGACAAAGCAGCGACAAATTTCGAACCCCCGGAGACACTGCTCAATTCCGAGCCTCAAAGACACCCGAGAAGACTCCAGATGCCTGTGCAGTCCTCCATCATTCGATAATTTCCTTACAGACTCGACGGTAAAATCTCGAAGATGATAAGGTTACCTTGCCAAAATAAAATAAAATAAATAGATAACCTCATTCGGACCGCAGTCTACCTGAATCTGGAGAGGGTAAGATAGATCAGCTTGCGCTACTAAACATCGCTCCTAGGTGGTTTCAGCCAACGATCCTACCGCATTCCAATCGCCAATTGACAAAGTATATTTTAACCTCGCTGAGTGAGCCAACGTAGGTTCGCCCCAGAAAAGCCCACGTCTAGAATCCTCGCATATACACTCGTGTATTCTTCAATAGCGACGCCGTATAGAGTATACTCTGATATAATCTACCCTCAAGAGTTAGGATAGTATTACGGCAAGTTGATGTTCAGAAAACGAAGACATCCACATCACTAAAGCCTTGGTTTCACTAAATCCCAATCCTTAGTCGAATCATATCGTGAGAGATTGATATATAAATTCAAGTAAGAATGAGCGAATCGATACATTCATTGAGACACGACATCGTCTCCGCCCATCCCAACCCATACCACCAACACTTAAACGGAACCAAGTTCGACGGCAACCGCAACAGCGAGCTTGGCGAATTCCTAAAGAACGAAGATTTAGATCAGAAAGGAACTAAAGGAATAAAGCGGAAATGCGCGACATACCAAAGAGTGGGACCAGCTGAAACCGCTGACAGAAGTGGTATCGGCGGTGGAGTGGATATTTTCGTTCTCGTACGCGGTGGGGGCTATAAACACGGTCTACGTTTAGCAATAATTATATATGAGTTGTAAAATAGACATACCCTCGAAGGGGAAGGCGGCTGGATACCCTTGGCTATTCCAGCTCGCGTGGTCAGAGCAAGCGTAGCCGCACTATAAATAAAAATCAGCACAGGTTCCTGGTACTATAATACCGTTAGGAAAACGTACATAGTCGGTGCCCGCAGGAATAGAATTGTAGGCAGAGATCAAGGAACGAAGGTAGGTGTTCAACCCAGAGTCGACACGGTCGGTCACAAGCGCAATGACCTCCTGAGAGCCAGGTGCAAAGCTAACCACCCCATCAGACCAAATTCTCGGCAGGTTGCGAGAAAGGACTTACTAGCCAGTCATGTCAAAGTTCACCATCGCATACACAGCCTTGCCCGCGCTCTTGTAGTTCGCAGCAATAGCTTGAGAACCAAGAAGTCCACCCTCCTCTCCCGAATAAAAGTGGAACTCCACAGGACGCACAGGCGCGAACCCAGAAGCCACAAGCGCACGGAACACCTCAATCAAGTTGACAGTTCCCGTACCATTATCGTCCGCACCGGGAGCACGCCCCGAAGTCGGCGAGTTCAAGTTGATCGAATCCTCGTGCGCACCGATGATAACAGCCGCAGCGGTCGTCGTGGCGCCATTGAATTTGGCGATGACGGACTTTTGGGTCCACGAGTGGGTGAATTGGGAGACGGTGATACCGGACTTGCCGCTTGCGATAGAGACGAGCTGGTTGTAGATCCAGGTGCTGGCTTGAGCGCCGGTGGTGGATTGGTAGTAGCGGTTGTTGAAAGCGGTCAAGGTGGAGAGAGAGGATTGCATGTTGGAAGTGGAGAGGGTGGAGATAACGGATTTGACTAGGGTGGACTTCGACGGCGAGGGGTCTACAGTAATATCAGTACTGGCTGAAGGGACCTGCTAGATGGTACGTACAGGTCGCACGCTCGACAATAGCCTTGATGCCACGAGCCTTGTGCTCCTCCGTCTCGTGGTAGGTCTCGGTCAAGTCGAACTGAAGAATAAACGATTAGAATAAACTAATGATATAAGTTAGAGTACGCACGAAATAAGTCTTGACTTTGCGCAAGTCAAGCTTCTCCTGCTCGGTCGCCCAGAAAGGTGCGGTATCCTCGGACGTCTGGATCAGACGCAGCCCCTTGCTAACATTAGTCTCGAATTCAGAGACAGGAATAGCGAGTACGGAGTACAAGCAAGCAGAGCCAAGGGCGAGCGCGCGCGCAAACTTCATCGTGAATAGGGGGAGAGCTAGAGCGACCAGACGCCCAACATGATCCAACGTCGCGAGCTTTTCTATTCGGGACAGCGCTCATCTTCCCATGTGAGACGTATGGCACAGGCGGGTTCTCCATTTCCAACGAGCATGCTAAGACGCGACGACCGTAACAACGCGGTGCACACGAACGCGTAACCGAGGATCGGCAGTGTGAGTCTCGTGCGTCACTTGACTCAAGATGGCGAGACTACCACGAGTATAACTGCGGAGAGGCATCTTATCAGCCCACTCCATGCGTTAAGGTGAATATCTGCACAAGGTTGCACGGCGGAAAGCTTGGCAAAGAAGGGCGGAAGGCGTTTGTTCGAAGTCCAATTCGGAGGCGTCGAGCTTCTTGACGTGTGGTGCCAAGCAAGAACAAAAGTAGATTTAAAATTATCTAACATTTATAATGGCGCTCTTTGTGCCCTAAGCAAGGTTGGCTAGCTCAGTTGGTTAGAGCGTCGAGCTAATAGAATGGGGCATCGCTTAATTTGATTACTCGAAGGTCATGGGTTCGACCCCCCTGCTGACCATTTTCTTTTGGTGCTTTAACCCATTTACGCTCTCATATCTTTCTACTCGAGATTCATTCCACTAGTGCTACATGATTTTTAATACCGTAGCCAATAAATTTGAATTTGATCTAAGTTGGCTTGACCATAAATGCGGGGCCAACCATCACTGACGTCACTCTCACGTTACCTCCATTTACCGCTCGCTCCAAGCTCACCAGTGCCCATCTCACCCACTACCACCACTCACCAGTCCCGCCAACTAATACCATGTCTACTCAACCCGCTTTGCCGTCTGACATTGTGCCGGTTGAGCACCGAGGCGACCAAGAAATTGCTGCAGATCAACAAGGTGAGCCCGCCGCTTCTTGAACGACCGCCTACGAATTGCTGAACCCGGCGACCGACTAGCCGCGACTCAGCCTGGAAGTGGCTCCGCTGTCCCGGCCGATGTTGAGCATTCCGCCAACGCTCATGCTGAACAACACGCAAATCCTGACGGGAAGTTACCCTTCAAGGAGCAAGTGAAAGGTATGTTTCCCTTCTAAATGTGCTAATATACCACAATGGCTAAGTGGTTCGCTGTTAATTTCTAGCCTATGCTAAAATCCACCGTGGAACTGTGAGTTTCGCTCGATTGTTAATTATTTGTGGTCTTTTGTTGATGCTCGACGGCTACTTAGGTCTTACCTGGTCACGTAAGTGCTTCTAACGTCTGTATGGACAACTTCGACACTAAACATTACCCTGCAACAGAAAGAAGAGAAGGAGCTGGGGCAAAAGATCCTTGCTGGAGAAGTGGCCCCGCACTAGAGCGGGACTGTTTTTATATACCTCCTGTATTTCTAAGACACCTGTGTAGCGCTCAGCCCCCTTGTTTTAAATATAGAATTCGAAAGCACGCCTCATGAACGCAAGCCGGTAGATCGCAACTCCCTTGTAATTCAATAGGCCAATGAATTTGAATTATCCGCCGATGGAACAAAGAAGCATTGATCGAACAGCCTTCGCCATCGAACCTGAAACGCCCCGAAGACCTCACGGAGGACATAAAAAGGTCAGCCCGGACCGATCTTCATTCACCTAACCACCTCTCTCGCACTTCCATCGACTTTCTTTTCAACTCACGTTCTTTCGCGACAAAATGTTCTTCGCTCGTATCGCCATCGCTGCTCTCTCTGTTATCGGTGTCCTCGCTGGGCCTATTGCTGCTCCCAATCCTGGTTCGCATCACCTTGACTTGACCAGGGTCGGTGTTAAAGTCACCCGGGATGCGGATGTTTCTGCTTATGATACTGCTCTCGCGCAAATGAAGGGACTCAAATCTCAAGTTGGTACGTCATTCTCGAATTCTCAACTGACTATCTTGTTGAATGTATTCCCCCGTACGTAGCCAGCGCAATGGCCGGCGACAAATCAGCTCGCCCGGACAAATTCGTCCAAATCACGAGTAGCGCCCTCCAAGTCATGAAAGATTACCAAGCCAGCTTCGCAGGCAAAACCTCCCTGCTCGGTCTTACCGATTCTCAGTGTGGCGACGAGATGGATAAACTGTCCAACGTTAGTGTCCGGACTTTATCGAATTCAGTCTAAAAATAAACTGACGGGGTACTTTTAGGTGTTGTACCATGTGCTTCGTAGCGCCAAAAGCATTCGCAGCCCCGAGGTCGCGTCTAACATCGATGAGATCATGTGAATATTTTTATCTATGTCTGGTTCTATAGTTACTGACCGCTGTGATTAGGGACGTGATGGACAACACGAAGACGTCGGCATTGGGCATCTTCCCCGCGCTCTCCACACTGCTCTCCAAGTGGGATCTCAATATGGACCGGTTCACTGCGATCTATAGTGCCGTATCAGCTTAGGGCGATTAGTATCAGCGTGGTGTTCTTAGGTTACGTCAAGCGCAATGATATTTCTCCTTGATAAAATCCTAGGCCTTTCGTCCCAATGCGTGGCGAAGCTAAGGTCCATGGCAAGAGGTGATAAATTAACACCAATACAGGTGTGCTGGGGAAAGCGTGCAAATTCTGATAAAAGACACTATCAAGAAACACCACTTGCCGTTGGCACTGGCGTAGCACTGTGTTAAGAATTATCTCACTTTATGCTTCGTCCCCCCTGCTTCAATTACCTTGGCTTGTGGGGTACCAGCAATTGCATATATACATCAACAGATTTGAATTAGCCGCCGACGGAACAAAGCAGCATTGATCGAACAACCCTAGATCGAACCTGAAACTCCCGGAACACGTCAACAGAAGACATAAGAAGGTCAGCCCGGATCGCCCTCGTTCTTTCACCTAACTACCGCTCTCGCCTACTCGCACTTCCACCAACTTTCTTTTTAACTCACGTTCTTTTGCGACAAGATGTTCTTCACTCGTATCGCTATTGCTGCGCTCTCTGTGGTTGGCGCTCTCGCCGCGCCGATTGATGCTCCCCATACTGGTGCTGATCACCTCGATTTGACGAGGATTGGGGTCAAGGTTCCTCGGGCTGCGACTGATTCTTGTTATACTACTGCTCTCACCGGGTTGACGAGTCTCAAGTCTGATGTTGGTGCGTAACTCTCGATTTCTTAGCCGACATTCTGTTGATTTTCTTCCTTCATACATAGCCGAGACCATGGCCAAGTCCACCTCCAAATCAGATCGCGAGGGCAAATTCCCTCAAATCACGAGTAGCGCCCTCCAGGTCATGAAAGATTACCAGGGTTGCCTCGCCAACAATCCCTCCCCGCCCGGACTTACCAGTTCTGACCTTGCCGACCAGATGGACGAATGCTCCAACGTAAGTGTTTGACGCGATGTTGGATTCACTTCAAAAATAAACTGACGGGATGTTCTTAGGTGCTATGGCATGTGCTTCGTAGCACCAAAGGCATTCAAAACGCCCAGGTCGCGTCCAACATCGATCAAATCATGTGATTATCTATCTCTGTGTTCGATTCAATAGTTGCTGACAGGTGTGATTAGGGACGTGATGGACGCCACCAAGGCGACGGCAGTAAGCCAATTCCCCGGAATGGCCTCGATGTTCACGAAGTGGGATCTCAACATGGACCGGTTCTCTGCGATCCAGAGTGCCGTGGCAGCTTAGGGCGATTAGTATCACTGGTGTTCTTAGGTTACGTCCAGCGTAATACTATTTTATCTTAATAAAATCCCAGACTGTTCGTCCCAACGCGTGGCGAAGCAAAGTACTATGGTAAGAGGCGATAAATTGAGGTGAATACAAACACGCCAGGCTAGACAGGCAAAATATAATAAAAGACACTGGCAAGAAGGGCAATATGCCGTCAGCACTAGCATAGTACTTCGTCTAGAACTATTCTCTTCGTTCCTCCTGCTTCACTTGCCTCGACTTGCGTAGTATCGCCGATCGTGCCCTCCTAGGTCATCGTCGTGCAACAGGTAGGCTCCTCGTGCCATACTCGCGTGACTTTGCACAAGGTTTCCAAGCCTGCCTTTCGGAGGTGTTTTCGCACCAGGCGAGAACACGGGCGAACGGGTCATTGTTGGAAGTGGTTGAGGCTTATCCACCTGGGTAATATCTAGAATTTCGACCATAAGAGGGATCGCTGCACTTGGCTCGGGGTCGCCAAAGGTACGAGCACAGGATGGTGGTACGTAGGAACTAGATAGTTGAGCCAGGGTCGCATCCGCTAGTTCATTATTGATATATATCGGATGAACGTAGCATATACAGTATGCTTGGCTTACCTGATAGTGCGGTTCACCGACCTTGCGAATTCTCAAAAAAGAATTAAATGTAGTACATTCCGGTTCTATTCACACGGCGGCCTATATGCGCATCTGAGCATTGGCTGTCTGAAAAGTGCGAAGCGCCGGGCGGGGATAATCAACCTGCCACGTGCTTCGAGCTTAGCCACTGATCCTTGTTACTACGATCACCATGAACGGTTGCGGTATCAAGGGGTACCGCTACAAAGGTAAGTGTAATACCACAGCTTCCAAGGACGCGGTTTGAGTTATGCATTTGGTCGATGCAGATATATACTACAGCCAGAAGATTCCCTTCCATGTGTTCCCTACTATAGCTGGTCGGCAGTTCGCCAACCTCGTCCCGCGAGACCCAGACGATAGACAAGGTGCGTCGCTCTTTCTCCCCAGACCTGTAGGCTGTCAGACTCTAAATCAAGACACAAGCATGGATATCACACACTATCAAGTACCTCGGAGACAACCTCGAGTTCCGACGCCGCAGCGCCGGTTTCGACTGGCTTTTACCTAATCGACATACTGGATGGACGTATATAATTGACCTAGACGACCGAGCGTTTACTGTCAACGGCATCACGCACTTTAGCTTGGATAACATGCCGCTAGAACTGGCAGCGTACTTTGACCGCTACGGAATGGTGAATAAAGATATCCCAGAGGAGCACCTTACTACCGTCTCTCGTTGGCCCACCGCAATATTCGACACCAAGCAAGCGAGAAAGGTGTACCACGGGTTAAAACCTGCGATCACTCCTCTAGCGGAATGGAGTGCGCCGACATGGGATACGTTGTCACTGCCTCAGCGCCTCTCGAGCCTATTGGTCAAAACAATCCTATCAGACCACGCGTATGAGCTCTCAGGGCGGGACATGCCGTTTCTCGAAAAGCACGTCAACATTGTGTGTTGGCAAATTATCTACGCCGCTGCACCTTCCCACCTGCACCTCCCACCCGTTGACTTTCCCCCACCTTATCATGATTCAAACATTGGTTCCGCATGCCAACCACCAAGCAAATTTCCGTTTCAGATGATATCATCATATATAACCGAAGAGCATCTCCAACACCTCTACCGGTCATTCCGAAATTGCCTCGTAGTGACCTGCTCACGGCTCGACAAGCCCTTGTATATAATGCGCGAGGTGGGGCTCATGGCAGGCCATATACGGAGACGGAAGCCACGAAGCGGAGTGGGAATCATTCTTTCAAGTTGGCAGGTCGTCGCTGTTGCTATCAATGGGCAGACAGTACGACATTCTCCCGCGCTTGACATACACGATGGCAGAAAGGATCTAGGGGATGGCATTCTGCTTTTGATGCATTTACTCAGCCCTGCACTGGTCGCACCAACAATTCCTTGGGTGCCCAGCGAATTAAACCAATTATACGATGCGACTTGGTGGTCATCCGCGACCGATTCTGTACCACGGCAACTCGTTCAGGCTCATAACAATGTGGCTACCTTACCGGTTGATATTTTTCGACTAATTATATGCTATACGGATTGGCATACACACGTACACGTACTCCCGCTTGTCTCACGCCTGATCCGTTTCATAGCTCTCGCTTATCCTCGCATTGGCAATCATATTCTCTTAGGCCTGGATCAAGGCCATACATTTCGTGTCCAACATATGGACTCCACCGAGAGCACACTCGCAACTCTAACCCGATTATCTCAGTCGCTCCCCCATCGCGGACTCTCAGGCACGTTTCAACACCCAAGAAGAGCTAGGGCAGGCGAGTCACAGAAGAATACGAGGAATATGGGTTCAATAAACCAGAGTCGATACTCTTGGCATAGGTCGGAGCCACTGGAGCTAGAGATAGAGCCGGGTCAGGATGTGGGTGTACAGGTCCTCTATGGCAGATGGGGAATGACGGAGGCAGATACGGGGATCTAAGTTGACTCCGTGTTGACTAGGGTGGGTTCTGGGGGTATTTTGTATACTAGTTCAATAGATTTGAGTTTGTCGAAACCTCGGGCTTCATTGCCGTCTCACGTGATCCATTTGGTTCGCCTCATCCGAACCACAACAGCCACCAGTCACAATGGGCACTTGTGGTTTCCAAGGCTATCGATATCAAAGTGAGTATGCAGCTGTTGCTGCAGATTCATACTTGATTTAAGGAATATCCTTGAACCAGACAGGTACTACCGCGAATATACCGACTGCCATTCGTATCCGGCCATTGGTGGCCAACGGTTCGCTAACCTTATCCCGAGGGACGCGATTCAAAGAGAAGGCATGTAGTACCTTTGCTTATAGACGTGAATATTAGCTGATATTAGACAACAGCATGGATTTCACAAACCACTGAGTCGCTCGCCACGTCCCAGCGTCGATTTGAACCTGGTGACGATCTCGAATGGCTTCTACCTAGGTGGAAAATTAAATGGACCTATATAATCGACCTGGACGATCGCGCGTTTACCGTTAATGGGGTCACGCACTTCAACTTGGATAACATGCCACCAATGATAGCGGAATACTTTGATCAAAACCACAGTAGAGTAGTGCCCAAGGACGTGCCTGGGGAGTACCTTGCCTCCGTCTCGCGCTGGCCCTCTCCAGACTTTGACCTCGGCGCGGCGAAGGAGAGGTACGATGCCATGAAACCTGTTGTCCTCCCACTTGCCGAATGGGGCGCGCCAACATGGGACTCTCTCTCGCTTCCACAACGCCTTTCGAGCTTGCTTGTCAAGACGATCGTATCGGACCATTCGTGTGAACTCGCTGGGCCGGACATTATGTCTCTTCGATCAAGGACCAACCTTGTATGCTGGCAAATCTTATGCGCTGCCGCTCCTTCACATCTTCACTGTCCCCCGGCAGGGGCGCCTTCTCCCCGGGACGTCTTGTATGTTGGCCTTAATCCCCACAAAAAGCCTACGCCACCATGCTACATTACTGCTCATCGCCTCAAAAATTTCAACTACTGGTTCCGAGGGTGCCTTGTGTCGTTTTGCGCTAGGCTCGATGCACCTTTGTATGCGGAGCGCGAGATAGGGCTCATGGTCGAACATCTACGGAAGCAGGGGCGCCCGGGAGGAGTCGGTATCATTCTATCAAGCTGGCAGACTGTGGTTGTCGCGGTAGACGGGCAGGCGACACGGCACTCACCCGTGCTTGACATTCATAACGGCAAAGAGGATCTATCTGATGGTGTCCTTCTCCTCATGCACCTACTTGGTCCTACATTAACGACGACGAATAATACCTGGGCTCAGTCTCAAAAGGAGCTACAACAAAAAAGTAAAGGAGGAGTCAACGATCTTTCCGAATCACCACCGCACCAGCGCAGCCAGGTGTCTAGCCGCGTCTTAGCCGAAGATATTATCCGGAGAATCATGCACTACACCGACTACCATACCTACGCTCTCGTTCTTCCGCTGGTTTCACGCAGTTTTCGTTCCGTCTGCCTCGCCTATCCTTGCGTTGGGACTTACATCCTCCTTGGCCATATCCACGATTTTACGTTTCGCGCCCGTGTTATAGGCTCCGAAGACAGTATTCTTGCTACCCTAACGCGAACAGCCACCCATGAATTAAAGGATAAACTCGTGGGCACGTTTCAACATCGCCAAATGGGGCTTAAGTCGCTTGCCTCTATCGAGAGGATTTTGAAGGGAGAAAATTCTTCTGCGACTGTTGAACTAGAGTGGGGAGCCATAATGACGCCACGCTCGGAGGCTTTGGAAATGCGGGTGCAGGTGATTGAAGGAACGTGGGCAATGGTAGAAGAGAGCTGAAATTCCCTGGAAGATTCAGGGTGTATGCGTCTAGTATCCCTATTTTGTTTTACTATGATGTTGAATCCTCCTACAATATCATCTCGTATCTCCAGCCGACATGCTCTTCTCACCAAAAAAATATGCTCGTTCCTTGAAGGAATTCTTCTCGAGCAGGATTCTTTCGCCTTGCTCGTCAAGGTTACCCCCCTCAATATTCAGGACAGCTGAGCTATGTAGGGGAGTATTTGTACCCATCTTGGGTCCTCGTTAGTATATATCCGCAACCCCGAAGCCGGGCGCCCGCGTGAATGACTTCTCTCACCCGGGTGACCGCCCCCACCAATGTTGGAACTATTCAGCGTTGTATTGATAGTATTATTGGCGACATGGCTATTTTACAACGTTTGTTGTGCCGCGGATATAGCTAGTTCCGCCTTCATCGTACTGCATACATTGAAGCTTGCAGGTCAACGGGTCTGGTGTTGCTGGAGCACCGACGTGATTATCACCTGGTGTGTATAAACTAACTATCGAGCCTCACTGCACTTAGTCGCGACCATGAAGCAGTTCGCTTCACGCATACATTTATAGCAAAGTCGCATGCAGTCTTCCTCAGCTACCTTCGGGTACCACTAAATGCGTGTCCAGCAGCCACCTCGGGAGGATCAAGGGCCTGGATACCAGTTATGCCATGATTTCTCAACCCTAGCATCAGCCAAGCGTTCGTTAATTTAATCGGATCTGACACCTTAAAGTGTTTCGCCAGGTGGATCATTTACTTCGAGGAAGTAGGGCAACAGCAATGGTTGTGTAAACTCGATCATCAGGGTTTATTCACTCAAGCCATGTAATTGATCAGATGTTAGATGCTTGAGTGAACAGTATCTACGGCGAACTCTTGCAGGATATCGTATAATTGTTGCATACGCTTACTCCCTCGGTTCCTAGTAACATCAAGCTCCAGCCAGTCCCCTAGGTTAGAATATACCAAAAATCTCAGCATGTCAACTCACCTCCGGGGCTCAGAAACAACATTAACCGATTCTTGTGTTATGTGATCGAGCGAATTGAATCACAATTTTTTCTATTCTATGCAGTGGAGATACCATAAACCATCGAGGCACACACGATCGATCCTTCTCACCTGTATTTATCTGCAAGAACTATGCGATCGTGCGTCCATCTTCAGCGAATAGGGTGCTCGACCTGGCGCGCCCGCGTGGGTGCTTGCTCTAGTGGCTCGCCAGTATAATTCAACCTGCCTAGTTATGACGTACCGCCGGTTTAATTCGGCATGTTATCAGCGCCTTGTAATCAAACTACCCCATACCTGCTAATACATGTCCCCTAAACAATTTAACTCTTATGAATACCTCATAGATCATCTTCAAATGGTTTAACACGTGACTTCTGGCTGGATTCAGACACTATGAATTTCGTAGTCACGACCATCACCATGTGGAACGACTGTTTCAAGGGTTACCGCTGGGAAAGTGAGCATAATATCCAAACCCGGTGGATTTAATCTGAGATGAAAAAAAAAAACAATAGATAAGTACTACGGTCAGTATTTTGATATGGGCTCGGGTTTCGCGTTTAATGGCCAAGAATTCGCGGACACCGTCCCACGAGAGCCATACAAAAGACAAGGTGTGCAGCTCATTCCCTTAGGCGAGCCAGATTTCTGATCCAGTGCGTAAGCGTGGATATCTAGCATGATCTTGTCCCTCAAACGTCGGCACGACAGCCAGTCCAATCCCAACCGGGTCCTACCCGGCCCACTGGTTCCCTGGACTTATATAGTTGACTTGGACGATCGTGCATTCACCGTGAACGGGACGACGCACTTCAACCTAGACAATATGCCTCCAGAATTGGCGGAATACTTTAGATTTCCCAACGACGGATTACCATCCAAGGATATCCCAGAAGAGTATCTAACCACCGTCTCGCGTTGGCCTGCTCCTACATTTAACACCAAAAAGGCAAGGGAGGCGTATCAAAAGCTTGAATCCATCGTCACTCCGCTGTCTGAGTGGGGTGTACCGACATGGGATACCTTATCATTACCCCAACGCCTCTCAGGTTTGCTGATCAAAACCATTCTCGAAGATCATGCGTACGAGATCTTGGGACGAGATATACCGTGTCATGGCCTGGAAAACTGTCTTGCGTGCTGGCAGATCATTTATGCTGCAGCTTCTTCACATCTACTTTGTCCGCTCGTTGACACACCTCGGGACCGCCGCGGCGGATTCATCACTCCTGTTGACCAATTATCTGGTCGCAAGCGATTCCAGACAACGCCATCGTATATTTCAGGAGAAAGTCACGATCATGTCTATCGGCGATTCCGAAATTGCCTTGTCGCAATCTGTTCGAGGCTCGATGAGCCCTTATACGTCATGAGCGAAGTAAGGCTTATGGTAGGCCGTATGCGAAAGCAGGAACCCCCGATCGGGATTGGGGTTATTCTCTCGAGTTGGCAAGTAATTGCTGTCACAGTCGAAGGAGAGACAGTACGACACTCTCCTGCGCTTGACGTGCACAACGATAGGAAGGAGCTACGAGAAGGCGCGCTTCTCTTGATGCATCTACTCAGTCCGGCGCTTACTACACCCAAATTCCGCTGGAACCAACTCGGTCAGGGGACGGGGCCGACCAGTCTTGTACCACGACGATCCACTCAGCCTCGCAACAGTGTACTCGGGCTGCCTAACGAACTCATTAGGATCATTATACAATATACAGATTGGTATACGCACTGCCGGGTCCTCCCGCTCGTCTCACTCCAAATCCGCTCCATAGCCCTTGCCTACCCCCGCGTTGGCGACTACGTAATCCTGGGCCAAGATCAAGGTTACACCTTTCGTGTCCGACATATCAGCACGAATGAGAATGGACTGGCAACGCTAACACGGACGATTACACGACCTTCCCAAAGTGGGCTTGGGGGGATATTTCAACACCCGAGAGTTGGGGAGTTGTTTGATCGTAGATACTTAGCGGGGGACACGATGCGGGAGCCCGTGCTTCGGACAAATGTGGTACAAGTTGTACGAGGTCACTGGGACATGGTAAAAATGTAGGCCGCCAAGTAGAAGAGAATAAAATCGGAAATCCATTCTTAGATGTTAACTCACAGCACGGACGGAATAACAATGCAAGCTCTTTCCTACCCAAATAGCCAAATATATGCGTATTCTACAGACTCTAGACTTAGATTTACCACTGCCGAATCTCGCTTCGTAGTAGCGGCCCGAATACAGCGCTCGCTATCTAGAACTATGTCGTAACCTAGTACCAGCCATGTAAGCTCAGGGTAAGGAGGGCATACCATTAGAATATACCTCACTAACCACCCCAAACACCCAACCACGCTCGGTTTTTTATCAACCGCAGCCCCTCCCATCCCTTCACTCCCGCTCTCCACCTGGGCATCCGCCCTAAAGTTCAGTCGTTTCCTCAACACCGGCGTCAGCTCTACATCCACACCGCTTTCCCCATCCGGCGTCACGAATCGCGGTTCTATTCTCAGCGAAGCTTACGGCGTCGACCGCGGAGCTTCCAAGAGCGTCCAAGTTGTGCGTGGTCGGTGGGACATGACAAGAGGACAGATGTCAAAGTAAAAGAGGGAGAAACCGGAAATCCATTACTAGACATTGACACACAACACGAAAACGACAACAATACAATCTCGTTCTACTCTGATATCCAAATATATGCGTATTCTACAGACTCTAGACTCTAGGTCTACCACCACCGAATCTCGCTCCACAGTAAAGGTCCGAATACAACGCATGCCGTCCAGAACTAGAGCGAGATTTAGTACACAATCGTAAATGATCTGGGTAAACAGAACGTACCACCATAATACTCCTCACAAACAAAATCGGATACTCAACCACACTCGGCCTCGTACCAAGCACAACCTCTCCCACCTCCTCACTCGCATTCTCCCCCTTCACATCCGCGCCAAACTTGACTCGCTTCCTCAAGCCTGGGGTAGGGTCGACGTCTACACCACTATCCCCGTCCGGCGTGATGGCTCTCGGCTCCTCGGCTAGGACACCTTGCCATTTGATCGAAGAGGGAGATGATATAGGGCTGTGTGGGTGGGTGAAGAGGACCCAGATGGCGTAGAATGCGACTGAGAAGAAGTGATACATTAGGAGAGCGGGGCGAGGTGCCAGGCTGTTATATTGTTTACGTCAGAAAGATGAAGCACTAGGAGAAAGAGGAGACGTACGCAGATAGGAGAGAGACAGGTCCATTGACGCATTCACCACCTCGTTCAAAGTATTTAAAGCACCCCGTTCGTAAGACATGCAAGTTTTCATCTACACCGCATCATCAGCACCTCCAAGAAAACCAAGAATGACGCACGTCCAAACTCACCATTCGCACCAAACAAATCATACAACGCCACACTCAAAATATTCACCGTACTCGCCAAAGGCTTCCTATCCCAATGCCACCTCCTCAACACCCCAGCCAACGCATCCCAATCATCCCACACCCGCTCCCTCTCCACCCCCTCCCTCGACCCAAAATACTCTATCAAAAGGTCCCGGAGTATGACGACGTCCGAAAACGCGACTGTCATCCCGCCGCCTGTGAGTGGGTGGCGCATGTTCCAGCTGTCGCCGATTAAGAGGACGCCTTGGGGGTGGGAGGAGGAGCCTTGTTGGGAGGGGGGGAGGAAGGAGTTGGGCATGGAGCGGAGGCGGGTTGTGGATATTGCGGATTCGACGGGGGGGCGGAGGGCGGGTGGGAGTTCGGGGAGGACTTTGTCTCGGACGTAGGTCTGGGTTTATTGTTATTAGCTACTGGGATGAGAGGGAGAGGAGGGAAGGACGTACGGTGAGGTCCTTAGGGAGGGTGGCGCCTTTTACGTCGATGAGCATTCGGGTGTCGTGCTCGTCAATTTGATACAATAATACAGGTCCATTGGAGGTGAGAGCGACCGTTCCGTGTTGCGGGATAGGCAGCCTCGCGTCGGTGAGGACGGCACCAACGAAATGAGAACGAGTATCCGGCTTGGGTGCGCTCGGCGGCAAGACCTTGGATCGGAATTTGGAGAAACATCCATCAGCGATAATTGTAAGCCCAGCCTTGAACACCTCGTCGTCCTGTCCCTTTCGGCGCGCCGAGACGCCAATCACACGTCCATTGTCGTCCTCCACGAGCTCGCTAACGACCGCCTCGATGACCTCGACGTTGACGTGTTTAGACGCCGCCTCTCGGAGTCGCATGATGAATCGTCCGTGGTGGAAGCTTCGACCTTCTTCGCCTGAAGGATAGGGGATGTGGACGGCTTTGCCACTGTCGATAACGGCGTATCCGTGTACTGGAATCGCTCCGATGCCGTCGACGGTGTCCCGCAACCCAAGGTTCCGCAACGCAGCCATCCCACCCGGCTGAAGCAGCTCTCCAACAATCCTATCTGGCTCCGCCAACGACCTCTCCAACAACGCGATCCTCAACGGCCGCTCCGCAGGGTGCGGCACACCCGCCATCGCATGCGCAATCGCACACCCAGCAATCCCAGCTCCAACCACAACGATATCGTAGTCCATAGTCATAGTGTTTTTTCTAAGTCGAAGTGTAGGAAGAAAGCCAATGAACGTGTCGGTGGTTATATGTCGAAAAAAAAAGAGGGGCCGGAGATGCAAAACCGTACGAATTTCACGCTCGTACCATCTTGAACCGCCGGCTCGAGGCGGACACGTGACCGTGATTCAGGCCTATCATCGGGTGCTTGAAATCGACCACCGTGCCAGGCTGGGGATAAATTGGCTCGTTCGATAGGCGTATCGTGTCGAGAATATTTGCTTCCCCGCTTTTTTCTCGTTTTCACAAGCCAAGGGGGTGGATTTAGGCTCGAATTAGACATTGCTAGATGAATCACATGACAGTCCTCCTTATAACTACACTAAGAGAAGTACCACGTACTCCGGGACTCTCCATGATTCGCACCATTTTTTTCGTTCAGCGGAGAAAGCAGTTCGACAAGGCAGCACTCCTGGCGCTAACGACAGCGCTTGCATCGCGTGATGTTTCCCCCGCGCACGTGCTCCCAATTTTCGATTGCCAATTCTGCTCCAGGTTTGACAAGTGGAGGTCATGCCGTACCTCTCGCATTACCCGAATCCCATTACTCGAAATAACCGTGGCTTGCTCCAATGACGATGACCCACTGCGGATCGAGTGTGCCTCATCGTCCTCGGCGTGCTCAACAGCGGTTTCTGGAACGTGCGCGCAGAACACTCCAGTCTCGCTGTGTTGTTCGCTCCCAGTTCAACACACCTCTGGGACGGGGGACCTCGCTGAAACCACCCAAACGACAAGGCTGAAGTCTCTAGCTGAAATTCCTGGTCAGTCCCGTATTTTGTCTATCCACAAGTTATGTGCTCACGAAAGTTTAGCCTCATCCACCTAGCGTATGGCGTACCGCAGCGTATGGTCCAAGCCCCACTCCCACCCCACCCGCTCACGAGGTCCACCCACCTCGGCGCAATCCTCCGCTCGGCTCTCGTCACCGCTTTCGTGCCTGCCTGCGTCATCTCGATTGTCCCGACAGTCGTCATTATGACCCGGTCGATCACTTTGGCCAGTATAAAACCCGACGGGGGACGGAGCCGTTCGTCACCTTGCTTGCTGGTTGCGACTCGCCTTACTTAGCTGATCGACTATTCGTATTTTTCTTATAATCACTATGTACTCGAAGCTATTTGTTTCTGTTCTGCTCGCTGCTTCGGCTCAGGTTCAGGCTCTGCCGACGGTCGTCCCTCGTCAAGATTACTTGACCGGGCTCGTCCAGGCGCTTAACCAGCAGGGGCTCACCACTCTCTCAACCGTTCTTACTCAATATGCTGGGACCGACCAAGGACAACAGGTCGCCAACAAGCTCCAGAGCGGGAACTATACCGTCCTCGCGCCGTCCAACTCTGTAAGTTTTAGCTGCCCAATTAGTTGTTTATTATATTATTTACATCCTTGGTATGTTTCAGGCATTCCAGTCCGTTCTCCCCGCGCTTCAGAACGACAACTCGACCGTCGGACCGGTTCTCTCATACCACATTCTTGGTGGATCGTTCCCGACGAACGCCGTTGCTCCCGCTCGTTCCCACTCGATCGTGTCAACCCTCCTTACGAACGATTCATATGTGAACATGGGTGGAAACCCTCAAGTCCAAGTACGCTCTCCCTCTCCCTCCCCTCCACTTCTCACATCACATAATACTAACCCACAACACCTCAGGTTCTCGAACAAACCCCGGACGGCTCCTCCATCCTCGTCCGCCGCACAACCGGCAACGCAACAGTCACCAACAGCACAACCTACCAAAACCTCGTCATCCACGTAGTCGACAATGTCATCACCCCTCCCGGCGACCTCAAATCCGCGCTCTCGTCCAGCCTCGTGTCTCGTTCTCCGGGCGGGTTCGCGCAGCTCGGTGGGTCGTTGCAGAAAGTTGGGCTTTTGGAGGGGTTGAATACTCAGCCTAGTACGACTGTGAGTTTATTTATTGTTGTGTGGCGGTGTGGGTGGGTTATTGATTGGTCATGTTTGGGTTTGGGTGGGGTAGGTGTTTGCGCCTATTGATGATGCGTTTGTGGCTATCAATTCGACTGTGGCGAATATGACCAACGACCAGCTCTCTAGCGTCCTCAAGAACCACGTAAGTCTCCTCCTATACCTTCCCCAATGTAACTAACGCTTTCGTTTGATAGGTCCTCTCGAGCGTCGTCTACTCTCCCCAACTCCCAAACACGCCCTCCGCAAACGCCGCCTCGGGTTCCCAACTCAATTTCACGGTCGAAAATGGCGTAGCGTACGTTACGCACAACCAGACGCGCGCTCGAATCTTGCGCAGCGATGTGGCTGTAAAGAATGGAGTCGTTCATGTTATCGATACGGTTTTGGCTTGAGTTTGAGCAGGGACGGTGAAGTGGAGGAATGGTTGTGGAAGGTGGTGTTTTTGAATGATTTACGTTTCTTTTAGTTAGTTTTATGATTTTTTAGTATTGATGATGATGTGTAGCTTCAGTTAATTGAAATACAAACGAAGTGATACCCTATGTTTAGCTTGTCATGGATATATGCGCCCCGTTCATGCAAAAAGCCCGAAATGTGAAACCTGGAACTTTTACTGGTGTGTTATAATATGAATTCAGCTACCACCATGGTCCCCTGGCAGCCGAGCGCACTGGTAAATATTGTGCTAAAACGGAGCACCTTCGGTTTAGTATATCTATAGTTAACTCTTTAGTCTGCGTCATGTAACCTTTGGGCTGCGGTAAGCTTAAAATCGCCGAAGAAGGGTGTCATGAATCGAAGGTTGGGGTCGGGGGAACAACATTTCAGGCGCAGCCCGATCAGTGGCACCGAAAAAACCACAGTCAGGATTACAGTTCCCAGGACATTACTTGGGAGATGTTCAAAGAAAGATACAAAACAAGACCCGCCATTAAGTATATCAAGGTATATCAAAAATCGCTGACCAGGCGTCAGGGCCATGGTTCAGGAGGTCCGTACTTCATCAAGTTAACCCTGGAATCAACCCAACAAATACAGGAGTAATGAAAGCTCATCTTGGATCGAAACGGGCTCAAATGGGTCCCTGGGCGAGGCCGATAAATCGGTAAATTGGGACATTTGTGACAGTATAGAGGAGCTGTAAGGGTATGTAGGTGTCAGAAACTTCCCAACTCCTTTTACTTGGATTGGCGAGTTGTTTGGGGCGCATTCCTGCGGGAAGTCTACACTGAGTCCTAAATAGTCTAGAATTGCAGTTATCTAATGCTTTCAGAACGTGTCGAACGATTGATTGAGCTCAGTTTTGGAGGAGAATGGCACCGTGTACCCGGGAGAGTCATGGATGATACATATGTAGCATTTATACGCTCAAAAGACTACAGTACGGGACGAGCTAGAAAACCACTTTATCCAACTTCCCGGGCGCTTCCGATATTACATTTAGCGAGCACCTTTGTCCGCTCTAACCTTCTTGAACACGTTCCTCGGTGCTTCGCCAATCCTATTCAGCATCCAAGTCGCCGCACCTCGACCATCGACAGTCAATCCTTGCGGCGTAATCTTTCCCATCTACGAAGCTCTCAAGAATTGCGATTCAAAAGTCCAAGTAGCACTTACAATTTTCCGTACTTCTGCGGCCGAAGGTCGCTCCGAGGGATCGTGTGCCCAGCAACGGGTGAGTAGGCTCCAAAGTAAGTCTCCGTGGCGGCTTTTGAAAGGAATCTGCTGTGCTGGGCGTCTCGGTCGATAGCGCTTGTCAGTTAATTCACGCATTGCTGCGAAGTCCTCGATCATCTCCCCAAAAGAGTTCCTTCCTGTTATGCATTCCTGGGGTTTCGGTTAGGTCTGTAGTTATGTAATACTTCAATTTTGGACGTTTAAACGTACCAATATTGTCTAAAAGAGAATCAGCGAGGCACCCGTACTCTTTCAAATAGCTAAGCGTACCATTCCGAGAGCCCATACGTCGGTTTCCTCGCTTACTTCGATCTCTTCCTCCTCGAACAATTCTGGAGCCTGGATGATAGTATATAAATTAAATCCTTTATTACTGCAACAAATACTGCTAACCTTCCAGTGAATGAAGGAATGAGACCGAGGCGGGGGGTTATGCAAGTATGCCGAATCAAAGTTCGAAAGTTTGATAGTCTCGCCTCCTCCAACCCACACATTATCCTTAATAGCTTTTAACATTGATACTCACACTAGCGCCACGGAACTTACTCCGTGAATATCCCCGTGTACCTGGGCTCTGATGAGTAAGGAGGGCACTCGTATAGTATCGAATACCTCTTACCACGCCAATACTATGCAAATACACTACCCCTTCTGCTATCTGGGCGGACTAGGGTATGATTGTCAGTAATGTGTCACACCCACGTGTGTACTCTTTACGCTGACCATTCGGCAACAATCTATATCGGTCTGAGCCGATGCGAGATATAACGGCATTGTCCCTTCTCCCAACCGAGGGGTTATTACGGCTAGCCTATCTTGAATTTCTGCTACTCCGAGCAGCTTCAATATATTTGGATGATTGTGCTTCGACCACGCACGCAGCTCTTGCGCCAACTCTTTCTGAGATAGAAAGTTTGCATGGATCTTAATACGAAAATCAAGTCGACTCGACTCACAGCAAATCCCACGGTGTCTGCATGTCCTAAAGAACGTGGGTTCTCCGAGGTAGCAACGGATACCAGCGTGCCGTCGGCGAGTCTTCCTTCGTAGAATTCGAAGATTTTGCCCCTAGAAGCAGGTCGTTCCGAAACCGACGAGACGTTCTGCACTGGGCAAGCATAGCCGGCAACTGTTAGTACTGATTTGAGCATTGCCTATCGATCATGTGCGTGAGAACCATTGTATCCCCTGGGGCTCAAATAATGACACGTACTTTGACGGAATCGATGAAGGTGGGCTGGGTGTCGGTATCATCTCTTGAACCACTATGTAACCCTTCGTCATCAATGAATTCCATCTAATGTTATTATACTGATCAGGGTAATTCGATGCACCAAGAATAACGCATGCGTACTGTTTCCACCACGGTGGTGGCACTAGGGCGGGCGTTAGGATCCTTATCCCAGCATTGGGTCAAGAGTCTCCACAAACGGTCGCCACATCTACTGTCTTTTGGGATATGCTCGTGAGGTCGCTTTGGGAGCTCGTTGTCTGCAGGCTCGGGTACGGTTCGAAAGGCCCCAAGAAGTCCGGTTTCGGTAATCATTTTCTGTTCTAGTCGTCAGGTATCAAAGCGCCCATAGGCAAGATTAAGCGTACAAAAAGCATCTAAGAGAGCATTTTTCATAAGTTACGTCAAGATATAAGACAAAGTGGGTTGACAGACCATTCCGAGCGCATATATGTCGCTTTCGGCGCTGTAAGGTCCCATGCCACTTGTCTCCGGTGCCTTACAGAACTACTTGGGGAATCTGAGAAGGCATTAATCGAAGAGCGACTCACCTCCCAAAGTTGATCAGAACGCGAATGAATTAGTTGAAGTCGATGTGTGTCTAGAACAACGTTGCTACATCCGATGACAGCGATTGTACCGCTCTCAGATACTCTGATATTAGCCTGTACGTGAAACGTCAGCAAGTACGAACGGAACGAGACGCAGTCTCTTACTAGGTTCATTCCCCGTTGTAACTATGAAACTGTTCAGGGACTGTAACTTGCCGTTCAACATGCTACTCACGAGTCTTCGGTTATGCAAGTAAGCAATACCTCTTGCTAGCTCGAGACACTATATATATATTTAGATAACCCAACCGTAGCAACAGAACCTTCCGTACCAGTAGACTTCGGTTCGCACCTGAATGGTGGAACATATATGAATGTACTGTTGTAGTTTTTGACCACGGGTACACCAGCATGATCTGGTTACCCAAAATAGACACGCCAAGGAGTGGTATTATGTGGTTGTGTTTGCATTTAACCCAAGAGGCTAGTTCCTCTGCTGCGCTCTGGGGGATATAGCAGTAAGTCCAAACATACAGCGAATTAATTAACTACACATACCCTAACTTCTTGCGTTCCTGGTAGACGAGATGGGCCAATAAACGGTACCAGAGGTCTCAACGAAACCTGAGTGTCATCCAATAACATCCCTCGATATGAAAATGGCTCGTCAGAGGTGTCGCGTAGCTTGTAGCATCGAGCTTGGTCTAAGTCGCTAGTGAGATTTGGACAACCGTGCCGAACAAGGCTCTTGAATATCTACGAACCAAAGTTACAGGTAAGCAAAAACGTCAATTTACGAGCATTGAGCCCACCGCGGCGTGTTCCTTCGAAATGGGCGTTTTGTCTACAAGGCCCTTTCGGTTGATTGCGGCGAGCTACGTACAAAAATCAATTCAAGAACCACTAAGAACAATCGACATATACATACCGAATCTCTCGCCTCGCTGGCACTGGGGCGTTTCTGGGGATCGATGGCCCAGCAACTTTCAAGGAGCGACCATAAGACATCACCTTGCCTACTCTGAATAGGGATGCTATCTAGTGGCCTCGAGGGGGCTTTCTGCTTAATTGAAACAATATATACTATGGCTTCGTCTCGCCTAATGTTGCTGCGCGGCACGTCGCCTGTCAGAATCTCCTACATAACTGGTCAGGGTACGTTGATACGACGAGCTTACTTATAAACCCACGTACCAACACGGTCTAAGAATGTTGATCCGATAAAAATCAAAATTCGGCACCAAAGACATTCACGTACCATTGCTAGCGCATATACATCTCCCTCACGGCTGTATGGAGCCTCCTGTCCACATATCTCAGGAGCCTATGGTATAATTGTTTAAGCTATTTTATATAATAAGCGCAAATACGCACTTACAGACCAGCGCAGTGACTGTGTATAAACCGGCAAGCGAGAGAATATGATGGCATAATTAGTTAAACACGCATTTCCAAAATCCGCAAGCCTTGCACTGCCGTCATCAGATATCAAGACGTTTGCCTGAAACGTAGGGTTAAAGTGTTAGTACGAGGTATCGTGTGCTCGCTTACACCTTTGATATCGCCGTGCACCTGGTATGATTATTTCCTCAGTCAAACAATTCATGGCTAGAATAAATTACTCACCACACCGGTTTCGTGCAAATACGCCACTCCGGTAGCTACCTGTACACACTTCTTGCAAGTTCGGCTCAAGGTTAAATGTCTTACACATCAGGCTCACCAATTGACAGCGATCCGAATTTGGATGCTCCTGGAGATAGTCTGGTAGTACACCGTTCTCCATCCAAGGCGAGACTATTGCGATCTGATCATTGAACTGTGCAAGCCCAAAAAGCTCGAGGATATTTTGATGTTTGCATTGCGACCAGATGTATAATTCGTGCGTCGCGTTCTAGGCACTTGGTGAGACATTGGGATATGAATAGGCACCAGGGTACGTACTTGCATATAATCCAAGTCGGTCTCAACAGTATGAGTTCTAGCACACTTGATTGCTACCGCGACATCTTTGTTAAGTTGCCCTTTGTAGACGTCGCCAAGTCCTCCCCCGGCGACAGGAAGCTTCGTACACTGAGACACATCAAGATTGTCAGTGAGGTCTTGACAGCCGATCTTATTCAGGATTGATATGATTTCAGGCTTGGTCTATTGGTGAGGCGTGAGTCCGTAGGGACACTCTAATTTAGGCGGGACGTACTGTAGCTCGGCCGATAGTTGCCACAATGCTTATAGCCGCCGTGATATGATCCTCGGAGACTGCTCTTGTCAAAGTAAGCATAGCTTAGGGTAAGCATAGCTGTATAGCGCACCAGTTGGTGATTCCGAGTCGATCAATTCTGCGAGTCTTTTCACAAGTTTCGCCCTGCAACGGACAGCAATCAGATCAAGTTTATGAGATAAGTACTTTCTAGTACCATTTTAGCTTCGGAGGGTGCTGTTGCGTAGCAAGGTTCGAATATCAGCGATGGTGGGCTATTGGTGTTATGGGCGCATCTTACAATGCTTTTACTAATGCGATTTCTATTCTTTGAAAACATGTCCGTGGTGGGGGTCAAAGGGGCGCTTATGATAGTTATGGCTCATTTGCTTTGTCATCAGGGTCGAAAGGCCGCCAAGCCACGGTGACACTGACTTCGCCTCCTTGTCTCAACTCCTCGGCAAATTCCAATCAATATAGTACGTAACCGCCTGTGACTTGGCGTTGGATTATGGCGCCTTTGAGAAGCTGGGACGTATCGAGCGTTGTGAAGTCAATCGCCTTGTCGCGAGATGGGACCCGCGTCATCTCTGGCTCGGATGACGGTCACGTCCGGGCCTGGGATGTGCAGACCGGGTCTCTCATCCTTGGGCCACTCAAAGGACACACTGGCAGTGTTGCGACCGTAGCCTTCTCCCGTCACGAGACTAATATTGTGTCGGGCTCGGACGATGGTACGATTCGAGTATGGAATGCTCGCACCGGAGGTCCTATTGGCGAACCACTCCAGGGACATGTCGGCTCTGTCTGCTCGATTGCATGCTCGCGTAATCGCAACCGCATTGTTTCCGGTTCTTTCGACAATACTGTTCGCATCTGGGATGTCCAACGCATGACCCCTATTGGCGGACCACTCATGGGGCATACCAACGTAGTCTCCTCAGTAACATTCTCAGCTAATGGCGCTCGGATTATCTCTGGCTCTTGGGATCGTACCATCCGCATCTGGGACGCACACACCGGGGAGAGCCTGGGCGAGCCACTCAAGGGGCACACTCGCTCTATTTACTCAGTCGCATCCTCGCCCGATGGCACTCAAATCGCCTCCGGTTCGTGGGATCGCACTATTCGTATCTGGGATGCACGCACTAGGGCGCTCATTGGCACGCCGCTCAAGGGACATACAGGCTCGGTCGCTTCAGTAGCGTTTTCCTCAGACGGCACCCAACTCGTGTCTGGCTCATTTGATAATACCATCCGAATCTGGGATGTACGCACTACCGCTCCCAAAGGCCAGCTACTCAGAGCACATACTAACACGGTCTACTCTGTGATCTTCTCTCTCAATGGCGCCAACGTTGTCTCGGGTGCGGCAGATCAAACCCTGTGCGTATGGGAAACGCCAGGGAGCGCGCCCTCGTTTGATATGGTGACAAACCGAATGGTAAGCACGTTGCCTACATACAGCACCTACGGGAGCTAACTTCGTAATGACCCAACAGTCCGTTCAAGAGCTGTTCGAGAGTCTAGTGAAGCACGGATGTGTCGATCTTACCTCATCCATCGACCTCGATCAAAGCTCTCAAGTGGTTGCATCAGGAGGTTTTAGTGATGTGCGGCGCATGGTGATGGTCGATGACACCGTTGTTGCGATGAAAACTTTTCGGCTTCGCATCTTACTGCGCGACGATAATAAAGATGTCAAAGTAATTATTATCTTTCTTCGTGTTTGCTCCCATCCAGGCTGAAGATGCCGTTCATTCTAGCGTCTTGCTCGTGAGGTGTATATATGGTCCCGGCTTCGGCATGTAAATGTCCAGAAGCTACTGGGTATCATTATCTTCCAAGATGGGCTCGGCGTGGTGTCCCGATGGATGGAGCAAGGGGACCTGCGAAGATATATTTCGGAACACCCCGACGTGGAACGTTATTCATTGGTATGTTGTTCTTTATTGCTCGCTTCATTGCCTCATGGATTATTTCCTAGTGTGTTCAGGTGGCTTCCGGCGTAGCCTATCTCCACACTATCGGGACGGTAAGGATAAACTCCTGATTACCTTTGGACAGGAGTTGACTCGGGTGTGTTAGGTCCACGGCGATCTCAAAGTGGTGAGCCAGCTAGTGTTTACTCGCCTATCAGTAGACACTCCCTAACACCCCGTCTTAGTTGAATGTGCTAGTGGCAGATGACGGCACACTCAAGATCCACGGCTTTGACAACTCGATGTTGTCTGATACCTCGCTTCGATTCTCTACTACCACTAGACCCGGAGGGGGAACACTGCGATGGATGGTGAGTTCGTTGTTGAAGACTTATCTATCTGCTCATGGAACCCGCTAGGCACCTGAACTACTTCGAGCCGAGGATGATGATGGAGAGGGGGAAGTAGGACCTGCCATTGAGAGAAACAAACAGACCGATGTATACGCGCTCGGAATGGTAGGCCCGGTGAAATGCATTCACAAATATATTCGATGCTGACCACATTCACATTAGACAATGCTAGTAAGTTTTATTGTAAACTCGACAATTTAACTATCTTACATCGTGCAGGAAATTCTAACTGGCGAGGTACCTTATGCCGAATGCCGTACCAATATGCACGTTTATCGGGCTATCGACACTAAAGAGCCCCCGAAACGTCCGAAGGCGCTGCCTGTGTCTGACAAGAGATCAGGCCGCATGTGGGCACTCCTACTGAGATGTTGGGACCATAATCCATCCGCTCGGCCGGACGTAGCGGAGGTGTTAGCAACAGTCGGTCATTGTATTCGTTTGAATTATTTCCAGCTGACAACTTGCCCGTTATTTAGTTGGAAAGCTTCGCTGCCTGAAGGAATTTGGACGCGAAGGGTTTCCATTGCGTTACAAAGTGAAAAATTAAATATGCTTACGGTCTCGTTTTGCTTCTGTTTGATTTAGCTATATACGAAGAATTACTTGAATACGGCAGAAGGCGTCAGGAGCTGAGGATAAACACACGGGATGATTACGTTTTGGGCCAGACCAATCCTCAGCCCTCGATAAATAGTAAAAAGAGAGAATAAGCTACACGAATATATGGTAGATGCTAGTCTCCTGTTGATACGCCAATCCAGTTGCCACCTGTTACACATCTCATATTTCAGACCACGTTGTAAGCCATTACGCATAGGTTCACTAGTGAAGGCAATCAGAGCTAGGGTTTTCCTGAAGGTAGTATGGTAGCACTCCGGTATCCATTTATTGTTAGAATACCGTTGAACTCGGCGACCTCAAACACATACAAGATATTTTCGTGCTTGTATTTTGAGCAGATAATTATCTTACAATGATAACAACGCAAGCCGTCCAGAACTAGACCGTAGCTTAGCATTCAATCGTATAAGTTCGGCTTGAAAGGACGTACCACCATAATACTATTCACAGATAACCCTAAACGATCAACCACACTCGGCCGCTTGCCTAGTATAACCCATCTCTCCCTATCGCTCCGATTCTCCCCTTTAACGTCCACCCCAAACTTCGCTCATTTTCCCAACTCTGGTTCACTCCACGTCTAGACCTCTATCCCTACGGCGTCATGGCTCTCGGTTCCTCGGTTAGGACATCCAGCCACCTGATCGAGGGGAGGAAGGGAGTTGTTTGAATGGATGAAGGGGACTCAGATGGTGTATGAGGTTACGGGGGACAAATCGTATATTGGGAAGGCAGGCCGAGGCGCCGTTTGTTGTGATATTTACATTAAGTGGATGAAAGCATTGAGAGGAGGGTGACGTACGCGAATAGCAGGTAGAAGGCGTATTTATGCATTTGCTACCTCGTTCAAAGTGTTCAAGGCACCCCGTTCGGATGATATTTAGCTTTTCATCTACGCACATACATCAATCCTCTCTTTCGAAAACAACCATCACGCGGACTCACCATTCGCATCAAACAAATCGTGTATCGCCATGCTCGAAATATTCACCGTACTCGCCAGTATCTCAATGCCAGTGCCTCAACATCCCAACCAGCTCATCCCAATCGTTCCACGCCCACTCCCTCTCCATGCCCTCCCTTGAATCGAGATACTCCTCCAAAAGGTCCTGAAGTATGCTGATGTTTGTCATTCCGCTCTCTGTAAAGAGGTGGTGGATGTTCTAGGTATCGTCAAGAACGCCTGAAAGAATTATGTTGGAAGAGAGGGAGGGAGGAGTTGCATATACACTGGAGGTAGTTGGGAGGGCAGGAGAGAGGGCGTTATTTGTGTTAGTCGTTGTACTGAGTTCTATGTTGGATATGTGTGTAAAAGGGAGAGGATGAAGGGACGTATGGTATGATCCCGAGACAAGGAGGCGGCATTTACGTCGATGAGCATCCTGGTGTCATGCACCTTGATTTGGTATAATAATATCGGTCCATTAGATATAAGTGAGGTTATTCCATGTAATGAGATAAGCACACCTTCGCCGGACCATCCTCGTCCACCCTACTCTAACCTACACGCGTCAGGTCCTTGAACGAACCTTCGACAACTCCTCCCTCCTTACATGCCCGCAGCACGACCTGCCGAAACCTCGCCATGCATGTAGTCGGCACCGCCCTTCATCTAACATCTCGTGTGTCAGAAAAATTTGAATATCTTGGTGCAGATTGGCGGGCTCCCGGACAGGTTGAATGTGGAGGCGGGTCTGGCGGGAAGCTGACCAGGTGGCGTGGCAGGATGTTATTATCTGTTTGGCCCAGGTAGTCAGATTGATGATGCCTTCCCCCGATCAATACCACTGTTGCGGGAATCAGCGACGACCAGCCCCCTCCGTTCTTAGAGACCATATGAGTCTCCCCATAGCACTTCCTTTCAACCAAATCACTCTGCTCTCAGTTTGATTTTGGGATCCAAGACGGCATGGCGTATGTGCTCAATAAACCTTTAAGTCCAGGAAGCTTCGCCGAACTTAGCTGATCGACTCCGTTGATATCTCTCGCCAAAATTTCTTGTCAACTGTGTGCCGCGTTTATCCACAAAATTACGTGGTAATGTTTAGCCTCGTCCGCGTCCGCTTGGTGGATGGCATGCCTCATCCCATGGTTCGGATCCTACTTTCACCTCACGTCGCATGCGAAATCTCCACCTCGGCGCAGTCTTCCACTCGGCTCTCGTCGCTACCTTCCAGCCCATCTGCGTCGTCTTGATTGAACCAGCAGCCGTCATTGTGATTCGAGCGACCCCTAGGCAAAGTATAAAACTCGACAGGGGACAGAGCCGTTAGTCACCCTGCTTCCGGCTACGACTATAGATCGGTCCGCCTACTCAGCTACTCGATTATTCGCACTTTCTCTATAATAACTATTCGCTCGGAGCTATCCATTTCTACTCTGCTCGCTGCTTCAGCTCAGGTTCAAACTCTGCCAGTGGTTACCCCTCGTTAGGATTATTTGACCGGGTTTACTTAGGCGCTTAACCAAGTCAACCTCACCACTGTTCTTACTCAATACCGTATCCTGAAACCTTGGAAGGCCAACGGATCGCTAGCAAGGTCCTTAACGGGAGTCATCTTGTTTTGGCGCTGCCTAATGCTGTAGGTTTCAGCTACCTCATAAAGCATCACGAAATTGGGTGCATCCTGATGATAGAATACATGCATAACTAAATACAACAGACCTAACAGCCCATTTCGAACCATTATATGCGTGCATCAACACTGGAAAAAGTGTACCCCAGACTTCAGAAATATATGGTCTCGTCAGGCTGATTCGTAAATATCAGGGTGTCATCAGCAGGTCAAACAAGTACATTTATGGACCTTCCTGATAGATTACAGAAAAGGCCATAGGTTACGATTGGAGACATGACAGTGTATTTATTTTCCATTCTAGCTTCAAGCAACAAAAAATGTGCCTGTCTTACCAGAGATCTCATCGAAAAAACTGTGTTTGTCGCTGCTCTTATTCAGGGCAAGCTTTTGACACTTGACCACACGAGCCATGACTTCAAGCGCCAGCGCTTAACTTCAGCATAAGAGCCACGCGGGCTGCAACCAAGGTTCATCTCACCCTCGACACCCATCCCCAATCACCAAAAAAAGCTGCGTCAGTATATAACAAGTCTGTGTTGCACCTGCAACACAATATAGCACTCGTAGCACCCACCATGGTCACTCTGATGAAAAAAGGGTATAGGCTAGAAGTGGCTTGGACATAACACGTCAGAGGTGCGTTAGGATCAACGTGATGCTCACAACTGAGAAGTGCGATGTATCGGATGCTGAACATACTTGGTAGGATACAGCACAAAGTATCATGGGTTTCCAGCCCGCAGGTGGTTTGGATATCCTCGCAAATGCTTGATGTCCCAACGTACTCACCCTGGCAAGCCCTCAATTGATAATATCGTGTTCATATTGTGCTAACCTTGTGTTTTTTGCAGCCTGTTATTCACCCGGCGTGGTGATGTGCCCGAAGCGCGTCTGCCGCTCATTCTTGCGGTCTCAAGTTTTCTCATAACCACTATGCTCGGTTGTTATCCATTAATGTGGCTACCAGCTGAATCCAACACGCGCACGCGTGCCGGTTACCTCCAGCCAGCCAGCCACACCATTGCGATCACCACCACCTAGTTGTTCACCTGCACCTATTGATGCAACACGTGGCTTCTTTTCCTGTCTACCATCCTGTTTTCTCGCACCCGAGCTTGTAGCCTACATCTTCCCATTTTTACCTACATGTTTAGAGGCTTTGGCGTAAATTCTGTACTTAGCAACAATAGTATTTGCATTTCAAGAAATCTGCTTGTTGTGAAATATGACGTTGGGGACCGAGAAATCTGATACAAATGTCAAAACCATGATGATAATCATATATGTTACATCAGTTTGACAGTAGGAAGAAGAATTTCATCAGTCTGCCAACAGCGTTGCAGAAATTATCAGTGGGACTGCGGCTGATAAAAAGCGCCAGGTCTATGAAAAGTAACAGTCAATGATCATTAGGTGATATGTGATTGCCATCACGTTGCTAAATATATGTATATATGCTGAATATATGCGCTGCTACAGAGTATATTGCCGTATCATACATACACCAATTTCGTGATGTCAATGGTTTATTGAATCACCTATTTATTAATTCCAGGCATTTAAGCTCGTTATCCCGTGCTTTAGAACAATAAATTGAGTGCAGGACCGGTCATCGCATACCACGTTTTTGGTCGATCGCTCCCGACGAATCTCGTCGCCCCCGCTTGTTCCCGCTCAATCATGTCAACCCTCCTCACTAACAACACATACGTGAACCTCGGCGGCAACCCTCAAGTTTGGGTACGCTCTTTATGCCCACCAACCCTTACCTTGCGTCGCATCATGCTAACCTATAACTCTCTGGGTCTTCGAACAAATACGGACGGCCCCTCCATCTTCGTCCGCCGCACAACCGGTAACTCAAAAGCTACCAACAGCATAACCTACCAAAACCTCGTCCAGCGCAAGATCAACACCGTCCTCACCCCTCCCGGAGACCTCAAATCCCTTCTCTCGTCCAGCCGCGTGGCTCGTTCTCCTGGCGGATTCGCTCAGTTTGGTGGGTCGTTGCGGATAGTTGGACTTTTGGATCAGTTGAATGATGGAGCTAGTACGTCTGTGAGTGTATTCGTGTGTGGCGTGAAGTGGGGTGTTATTGATTAGCGATAATTTGTTTGGGTAGGTGTTTGCGCCGATTGATGATGTTTTTGCGGCGATTACTTCTGCTGCTACGAGATTGAGCAATAATCAACTCTCTGACGTCCTTATGAACCATGTAAGCCTCCTTTCGATTCCCTTTCTTACTATTCTCACCTAACTTACACTCCTGTTCAATAGGTCCTCTCTGGCGTCGTCTATCCCCCCCAAGTTCCTAACACGCTATCTGTAAACGCAACCCCTAGCCCCCCAGCTCAATTACACAATCCAAGACGGCGTTGCGTATGTCACGCATAACCAGACGCGCGCTCGAATCTTGCGTAGTGACGTAGCTACGAAGAACGGACTCGTTCATGTTATCGATACGGTCTTGGCTTGAGTTTGAGAGGGAGATGGTTCAGTTGAGTGCAGATGGTGATATTTTTGAACGTTATATGCTTTTTTTTTTTAGTTAGTTTTATGATTATTGAGTATTGTTGATGAGAATGTGTATCCTCAGTCGATTGAAGTATAAACGAAGTGATACCCTATGTCTGTTTTGCGGTGCATATATGCGCTCTGTTCATATGAAGTACTAGATCTACACAGTTTCCTCGAATCGGGAAACCATTTGAGTGTGTTGATGTTGTACACTTGGCAGAACTTAGACACCATATGCGTAAACACCAAGGGGGAATCCGAGAGCAAAGGAACCACAAAATGCCCGGTTTTAGTAACAAGGCCAAGGAAAGGAGCTGCTAGTTATGGTTAGGGTTTCTGGGATTCATTATCCACGCTAAAAATATTTCAGACCATATAGCCAACCCGCTAGAATACATACATTGATTTAAGTTTACCTACCCGCATGACTCTCAGGTCCCACCTTCCAAATATGACTAGGAGAGGAAGGAGCACGGACAGGATCGAGGAATTGCCCAAATAGTCATAACAAGGTATGATAAACGAACGAGACCCATATATGTATGATTCCATACAACGGCTACATGTATCAATCAATTGGGAGGGAACGAGAGATCAGATCGAGCGGTCAAGTACGCGGTCAAGGGAGCTAGCAGAGACGGTGGAAACCGGGGAGGAGCGCAAAGCAGGATGAAGGAACTGCCAGAGTAAGAGGTGTACAAAGCAGAGCCAAGGAGGAAGCGGTTCGCAAGGGTTTCGGGGCCAGATAGGACATCAAGAATGTGAAGGATACACGATGATTACCCATCTGAAGATATCATCAAGAGAGCCGAAGGTACGTCTCATTCAGCTTACGCGATGCCAGTATAGCTTCGACTAGGTCATTTCCCAACTGCGGCATACCTATTTTGAATTCACCTCACCGACTCACCTCAATGTGCGCGTTGCGGCGGACGTGAAGGTACTATCGAACACTACTCGATGGCCTGCGACGTACACCGGGGGCGGAGGACGGAAATGGACCGGGCGCTTAGGGCAGCATCTCAGTCCACCAAGGCACTACTGAACGCGCGCGAGGTTATTGTCTTATATAGCCGTCGGGTTGCATGGCCATTATATATATATATAAGAGACATGGGAGGTTTGTGGGTTAGGCAAGCACCCTGGCGGTGCCAACAACTAGAACGAGAGGATGCAGTACGGAAGAGCTCGGGAGGCTATAAACAGGCGGAGATCGGCTGGACAGCAGGGGCGCATAGGCTAGTCTGCCGGTCATTGGTAACGGGAAAATCCGGATAGAACTGATCGATGTTATTGTATTGTACACTGGCTTATATGACCCAACAGGCCGAGAGAGATAAAGAATGGAATAAAAAATGCATCAATCAATGCAACCGAAACCCGTTCAGTACATTGAGTGAATCCTGTTATCTACACTACATCATTGGATCAAACATCTAGGCGCTGCGTCAACTATCTATATCCATATCTTCGACAGTTCGGCCGTAGTAAGTTAACCCTTCCGGCGTAATCGTTTTCATCTAAGAGGATTTCAGGAGGTGCAAGCCAGAATCTCAGGTGGCACTTACAATATCCCGTACGTACACAGCCGAAGGTCGTTCTGAGGGATCGTGCGCCCAGCAGCGGGTGAGCAGACTCCAAAGCTTGTCGCCTTGCCTGCTGTTAACAGGAATATACCCCAGTGGTCGTTTAGGCCGGTAATTCCGATCTTTCAGCTCGCGCATCGTTGTATAGTCTTCCCTCTTCTCCCCGAAAGGAATCCTCCCGGTCATGCATTCCTTTTTTCCAGTCATATATGCAGTGTCAAAGTTTCTAGAATTGCGAACGTACCAAAATTGTCTAAAAATAAAATCGGTAAACAACTCAGTTTTCATGCAAATATGTACACACACCATTCCAAGCGCCCACACGTCGGTTTTCTCGTTTATCTCAACGTCTTCTCCCATAAACATTTCTGGAGACTACATAATTGCATGTGAATTAGATAGACGAGTTTGCATCGTAATGTAGACCGTTCACCCTCCAGTGAATGGAAAAGCGGGACCGTGTATCTTGCGAGATCTGAGGTGGGGGGTGACGTAGAAACGCTGAATCGAAGTTGGCAAGCTTGATAATTCGGCCTTTTCCAACCCATACGTTATTCTTGGTCGTATGTCAACACCAATATAGACATAAGCTGATGAAACTCACTCCGTGAATGTTTCCGTGTTCCTGGAGCTTGGTAAGTAGGGAGCAGATGTACGGCAATGAATCACATTCACCATGCCAATGTTATGCAAATGGGCTACCCCATCTGCTATCTGGGCAGACTGAGGTATAGATGTCAGTGGTGGTTTCGATCCAGTCCAGAAGTCTTCTAACTGACCATTCGGCAACAGTCTACATCTGTCTGAGTAGTCTCCAGATAAATTGGCATTGTCACTGCTTCAATCCAAGGAGTTACTATTGCCAACTTATCATAGATCACCGCTACCCCGAGAAGATCCAGTACGTGTTGGTGCGGGCGTGCCGACCAAGCCTGTAACTCTTGCGCTAATTCTTTCTAAGATACGGAGTCAGCGCATAACTTAATATAGACGTGAATTTAATATAGCTTACAACCAAACTGTCATTTTCCGCATCTCCGAAACAATTGGAGCTATCCGGAGTCGCATACGATACGAAAGTACCGTTATCAAGTCTTCCCTGGTGGAATTCAAAAATCCTGCCCCTAGAAATTGGTCGTTCCGAAACAGGCGAGACCGTTACTATTGAACAGGAAACACCTGCGATATTTTGAATTAGGCCAAGTAGTTCCTGTAGGTTGCGAGCGTGAGGACAACGGAAACCCGGATGATTCAAACGAAGGTACATACTGGAGCGGAATCTGGGGATGTGGGCCCGGGGATAACATCACTCCTCGAACCAGGACGCAAGCCTTCGTCATTGATAGATTCCATCTGGTGTGGTTCCGTTACAAGATATAGCCACGTGCAAAATAGGTACCGCATACGTACCACTCTGACCACGAGTTCAGCACCGGGGCGGGCGTGGTCCGCATCCCAGCATTGGGTCAGCAGGCTCCATAAGTCATCCCCGCATCTACTGTCACTTGGAATAAACATTTCAGGCCGCGCTGGTGGGTTCTTGCCAATGGATTGTGATCCCTGAAGGGCTCCAGGCAGCCTAGTGCCGGTAATAATTTCCTAATTCGATTATCGGGTATAGTCAAGGTGAGTATAGGCGGGATCAGACATACGAATATCATCTATCAAAATATTTTTATCAGTTGCGTATCCAAATTAGGCGGGTTACACCGACAAACCATTCCAAGTGCATACACAACGTCGGCACCAAAGGGCTGTGTCTTACATAACGGCCTATAAGGTTCTGAAAGACTCTTATTGAACAGCGACTCACCTCTGGTGGACGAGTAGCCTCTGAATGAATTAATCGTAGTTGACCCCTGTCTAGAACAGCGTTGCTGCATGCGATAAGGGCAATAGTACCGCCCTCAGACACTCTAGTATTTTCCTATGCACGCTGCGTCAGCAAGTACGAATAAGTGGAGAGACAGTCTCTTACTAAATCCATCCCCCGTTGTAACTAAGAAAGAGATCAGAAGTTATAATTTCCTACTTGTCGAGGTACTTACAAGCTCCCGGTTATGCAAGTAGGCGGTCCATCTTGCTAGCTCAAGACACTACATGCGTGTTTCAATCGACTTGGTCATTCTGATATGACGTTGCGCACCAGTTGACTTCGGTTTACGCCTGGGCGGCCGAACATATATGAATGTATTGTTGTAGTTCTCGTCCACGGATATACCAACATGATCCGGCCACCCATAGTAGCCACGCCAAGCAGTTGTACTATACAGTGGTGGTTGCAATTATTCCAGGAGGCTAGCTCTCTAGCAGCGCTCTAGGTAATAGGGTAGTTGGTGTTCGGGCACACAACAGGTCAACAAACTGCACGCACCTCAAGCTCTCGCTCTTCGAAAGGGCGTGGTGGCCCGACTAACATAAGAGGTTTTAACAAAATCCGGGTGCCGGTGATTAGCATCCCTTGATGTGAGAATGGCTGCTCAGAAATAGTTCGTAGCTTATGGCACCGAGTTCGTTCCAGTTCGTTGGTGAGGTCTGGGCAACCCTGCCGAACCAGTCCCCTAAACAACTATGAAATAAAGTCGCAAGTGAGTAAATATCATAGTTAATGTGCATTGAACTTACCACAGCATCCTCCCATGAAATATCTGTTTGATCCACGAGACCTTCTTCAGTTATCTCCGCCAACTGCAAACGTAGGTCGGTCCTAGAGATTCCATTGCACAATTTATACATACCCTGGCTTCTGCTTCGCCGGCGTTGGGGCGATCCTCGGGGTTAACAGCCCAGCAGCTTTCGAGGATCGACCATAACATATCCCCTTGCATGCTTCGAGATGGAATGCTATCCATTGGTCTCTCAGGGGGTTCGCGTCTAATTGCGATTCTCTGCATTAAACCACAATAGGTTTCGATATCGCTGTATGGTACTTCGCCAGTT
>JANWGL010001782.1:0-13351 GCA_025200755.1 Ceratobasidium sp. C01
AGGGCGTAACTCTGTGTGTTGAGGATCGTGTGAGTGGTGGTGGTTGATCGAATATTGATCGACGGGAACACGGGGTGAACCCTTAGCTGTCAACTCAAAACGTGGGCGACTTTGATCGAGCTCGTCATGACGCAGAGGGGTACTAAAAATAGTGTCTATAATGACGAGTCGAGCCTGTTAGAACTTAGTCGTCGATCAATTCCACGGCATCGTAAGCATGATCGGCAACTCATGGTTTTCTTGGCGCCGAGCTTTTCTCGCCTTTGAGATGAAACAAGCGGCAGGCGGGATGAACGAATCCCAGGTGTTTCCCAGGTGCAACCCGCGCGAGTAGATGCAAGCCATGTTCCAACTACCCATATGCAAGCTGCTTTGTTGATGAGTAGGCATCGAATTACATTTGCGGTACCCTGGGTACCAGGTGCTTGGGCATGCTAAACGACTCCATCGTGCGCGCGTCGCTGAGAGGCGCCGGAGCGTAAGTAGGACAATTGGGGATCGCAAAAAACATTGCTGTTATCGTATATCTTCGCTGGAGCCTCCTTTGTTCGTTTAATCCACCTAGTCTGGGTATTTCATCACCTTGAACGCAACCAAAGATACACGTAAATTGCTTATTCAAATCGCGTACATCTTCTAAGAGAACGACAAACTCGGCGTATCTATGACCACGCGCAATAGCAATGCGGCGTGTAGAGCACCTCCGAACGGTTTGTGTAGGTGCCTGTCGGATAATTTAGGCAGGGAGTATTCTATCTTGAACCAATGCGTGCGCAGTCGCGAAGCGACGTTGATATAGTCTTCAATGGGTTCCTTCATCAAGTTGTTGACACTAAAAAAAGCGGTGATATGAAGATTCAGACTAACCTGGCCATAAATATCTCGAACGCAGTGAGTACTACATTTTTCAGCGTTTACTTCTCAAAGCGCCCTTTTGACTTTCCAAACAGGTCCGCTAGGGCCTGCAAACGCACCTCTTAGATTGGGTTTTTGTCGTATCCGAAATAGATGAGGATCGCGAAGCGAGTAACGGAGGGGGTGAAGTCCTTGACCTCGGGAGAACGTGCGTTGGTGGAGTGCATGATATTCTGAAGGATGAAGTGCGAGAACTATCCCAGTAACCAACAGAATGATCATGGATAAGACGACTGAAGATTAGTACCGGATACCAACCTGTAAAGTGATAAGTTCGAACGCCGGCGACTGGTGAGTGGCGTCGACAATCCTAGAGGACGCCTATAAGTCCTCAGACCAATCCCTCTCACCATCTTATCAGGATTTAGACCTCACGATCTCCCCTCATAACTCGCACCGGATTCTCTAAGTGTCTGGGATACACTGGACGATCGCATATATAAACTAAATTTCTTATAATAAAACGGATTAGATTCGTACTTGACCAGCCGATTATATGAGATACTTCGTTCATTTCCCCCGAGTTGAGCTTTATCTGGAAATAACGATCAGAAGAAGTCAAAATTCGATGAAATACTGCGCATACATATAGCTCTCAAGTCAATATTTCGAACGACGCCAAGGTAAACATTGGATTCGACGGAAAAGAAAATAGGAGGGGGACGAACAGTTTCGAGGAGCTCTAAAGGGCTCACCCGCTAAGCACTCGAATGAACATCCCAATCTGGTTTTTTGTATCGTTGATGCTGACGTTTATGCCCTGGCCCGCCTTTGGCGAACACGCGTAGCGTTTTGAACTAGGAACTGAAGTCACTTGCAAGTGGGATTGGGGATATGTACTCACAACCACGGGCAATGAACACCCGCTGTTGACTAGGAACTAGACTCAACACGCTGACTGGTGATGTAAATCGGCTAGCAGTCGTGGGGTCTCGGGAATTTGAGGCGAAATGAGTTGAATAACTTTCAAGCAAACTATCGAATGCGGTGCGCCATGTTTGATCTTCTTGTCAAGGGATAGCAATGCTACTCTAAAAAAGATAGCGTATTAGTAGCTATTGACATTACGGAGAGAAAAGACCCATACCGCGTCGTCGAACCGAACCACGGCACGCGTTTGAATGCGGGCACACCACTAACCGATCAAGCAGCCCCGGGGCGTTCATCCCGTTCGGCCTTTTCGTATATTCAATTACAGGATACGAATCGGGCGACGTCGCCTCTTTCGCATTGGTAGATAGAGATGTCCTAACGGGCGGAACAGGCCGCTCGAACTCCATCGGGGGAGGGCGGGGTCACGGAAACTCGCCATTCTCAGTGCCTGTCTCGAAATAGACTTGGCGAAACGAGCAAGGGCCTTTGATTTTGCGCAACCCAGAACAAAATAACTCAGTATCTTGTTATATATGCGGGCCAAGAGACGTGCACGTACCAGACACATCAGTCCGTTCGGAGGAATGCCAGTGGCGTAGACGTGCCGGTGTAAATGCACGTGAAGAGATCCTGGAACAAGCTCGCAGCAATAACAGCGTTGGCTACCCACATGGTTGTTTGCGGTGACCATTTTAGACGCATTGGACAGTATGGGTCCGGTAGTGGAGGTAAAGCTGGATAGATGAAGAGGATGCGAGCACGGGACAACCTCTCCATGCCGAGTGCCAAGGGAAAGTCCTGTAAGAGCTATGGTGAGTATGAGTCATTGTAGGGTAGGGCGGAGAGAAATGTGTACCTTACCTCGGACTACCAGTGGGCGGCGAACAAGTTCAACACGAGTGGGAGACCTTGACGCAGCATGACTTCGAATGGGTAGCGGACGGCGGGGACCGTTGCGTCTCCGAGCGAGCGAGCGGGTTGGGGCCATCAGAGGGGGTTGTGGAACGCGACTGTGTGTATTTGGTTGCGTTTTTTGAATAGACGCTCGGAGGACAATGTAACCCAATCTTTGAGAAAGACGTTAGTGGTAATGGCGACGATAGTTGAAGAACGAGCGGATGGATAAGATGATCAAACCTTGTTCGAAAATGATATGATCGAGACTGCTCCACAAAGATCGGCGATGCATGCGATCGGGTGGAGACCAAATCTAGAACGCCGATCGACCCACGTGGCTATAATCACGATCGGCGCCTCATTCCATTCACTTTTGCCCCGGTGCCGAGCTTGCCACGCTGCGAAAACCAGGATGAACGAATCCCGGGTGGTCCCCTGGGTGCAACCCGCTCGAGTGGAAGGGAGCCGTGCTTCGAGCACTATTGTGTAAGCTGTGCGGTGATGAGCGGGCTCCGAATGGCGTTTGCGGTATTCCAGGTACCCAGTGCTTCAGCATAGCCAAATCGGCCCCGCTGCGCGCGCCTCGGTGGGAGGCGTCGGAGCGCAAGCGGAAGAATTGAGGATCGTGTAAAATAGTACTACTATGGTGGATCCTTACTCAACCGCGTCCTGGCTCAACCAACCCGCTCAGCTATGATATTCTATCAATTCGAACGTAACTAAGATACCCACGAGCCACTCATTCAACCCACCTACACCCTCCAGTGGAGCAATAAATCCGGCGTACCCATTAGCGGACGCAGTAGAATTCGACGATTCGTATACGTATCTGTCATGCAAGCGTGGCAAGGTGGGGTCATGATTTGTGAAGATCTTAGGCTAATGCGTGTACACCTACAAAGGAATATTGATATATTTTCTAGCAAATTTCACCAGTAAGCTAATGAAGGTACATTCGACGAGGGAGGAAGGCGAAATAATAACTTAGACTAAACTGGCAATATACATCTCAAAATCGTATTGAGTTCTGTGCCCTTTGACGAGCACTTCCTCGCGGCCTCTCGAGCTCTGCTAAGACTTGTAAACCCGCTTTCCGGGCGGCGTCCTTGGCATCTCTAGCTAAGACGCGGACTGCGCAGTGGATAACTGACGGAGTGATATTCTGAATCTTGAGGGGACGTGCGTCGGCGGAGCCGATGATGATATGGAAAATAAGGTGCGAGAGTGATTTCAGTCAAGACACGGATGGATAGTCACAGTACGAATAATACATGGTCCTGGATGTCAACCTGTTTAGCGATAAGCACAAATGTTGGCGACCGATGAGTCGTGTTAAGGGTTCTAGAAGGTGCTAGCTAAACTTTAATACCGCAACACTACCGTCATTTGGTCAGCATTTTTGTTTCATGATCACCTTCGAAACTCACCTGCTCAATCCTCTAAATATCTGGGATGTGCCGTGCACAACATCGTGCACGACCAAATATATAAGTTCAATCAGGCTAAACGGAGTGGGTTCGCACTTGACTCGCCGACCAAATGAGATATCCTGTTCGTTTCTCCCGTGTTAAGCCTCGCTCGAGAATATCATGGAGAACCTGAGATTGACTTCGATCGAATACTGCGCATATATGCAGCCCTAGAATCAAAGTTCCGGAAACACGAAAGTAATCATTAGATACAGTACGTAGGGAAATATAGCAGAGGGTCGTACAATCTTGAAGAACTCTCAGGAGCCCACCCACGTCGACATCCGAATAAGGTTTGCGTATTGTTCACGGGAGTGCTATTACCTGCCTTGGGTGAACGCGCGTGGCCTTTGAACCAAAAACCGAAGTCGAATGTCTGAAACCTGAGTGGCGGTGGAGAGGTAAACAAGTATCACCGACGATTAGCACCCGCTATTTCACTGGGTACTTGGACACGGCACGGTATCTAGTGGTGTAAGTCGTGTTCTAGTCCGGGAAATTAGGGAAACCGAGGTGGAGATGGGTGAAATGATCGTTGAGTAGATTGAACGTGTTCAGCCGCTTTTGGTCTCGATGGGAATGATCATGCCAATACCCATCAAAATTACGATGAGACGAGGGAAAACCCATACCTCGCTATTAGGATGAACTATCATACGAGTTTGCATATCTGGAAAACCTGTATCGGGAATGGTGTCGGCCACACCCCAAATGTACCCCAGAAAGTAAACTCAATACTCACAAATGACAAAAAATAGTTGATTCTCGCCTAGAGGTCACGAAAGTTGTTTCGTGAATGCTGGTGCGCAAGCATAGTCCGGTCCTGGATTAGAGCCGAGGGCGCGCGCCGCATGGTAGGAATCATTGTCGGGGCTTCGCATCACCAGCAAAGACGAGAACCGTGAAGTGGATTTTGGACGGGACGAGATGAATCAAAGTTGGTATTAAATAATAAACTGTCCGACGCTGACCTTAGATGCCAGCGACCAACGAGTCGCATCACCGAATGTACGATTATAGGGAGTAGATACTAGATCCCAATCTCACTATGCTCATCGTCGTTGGGTTAGCATTTTTATCCCACGCTTTCTTCTCGGGGCTCACCTAAGAAAGCTTTCAAACATCTGAAATGTACTGTGCACGACCGCGTGAGTAGACTAAACCTCTCTCAGCGAAATAAATGCATACCTGATAGATGGTCAAGTAAAGATCGTATCTATGTTCCCTGTGCTGAGTCTTGTTCAAGAGAATTCGTAGTCGAACCCAATCAAAACCTATGAATACTTGAATCGCTCAAACTCGAACCAATAACACAAACGCCATACATGTATGCGCTGGCTCTAAAGTGGAAAGAACATACTGCCTTAAAGATTTTTGGATGAGCCTACTGGCGAAAAACTCAACTCAACGTCCGGACCGGGTTCTGCATATCCTTGATATTCATCCCCCGATCCGCCTTGGGCGAGTGCGTATAACTTTTAGATCAAATGTTATAAGTTTGTTGTGCGGTTTGCGAGTGGGATTCAGGAGACATACCAGCGTTACGAGGGGTGAGACCGTGCACTCGCAATGGAAGCTCGAGCGCGATGCGCTGCACCATAAAATATAGCGACTAACACTTGTACGAGGTTTGAGGAAATCTAGGCGGAGCGTCTTGAATCATCGCGAATAACCTGTCAAACGTGGTGAGCCTCTTTAAGTGTCCATACTGGAAGATGACCATGTCGCTCTAGATAAAGGTGTCGCATCCCCGCAAATTAAGATCAAGACGAGGAAGACCCGTAACCCGTTGTCAGAATGGATCACAACACGCGTTCGAACGCAAGGACGCACTCACAACTAGTCATGTATACCTTGTGGCTGTCCCCCGTATTCACAGGTGCTCGACGTTCAGTAGATTTAATTTGGTGAGTACAGACCGAACGGCGAAAATCACCATTTGTACCAAACGCACGTCGCAACGCTGCTTCAGCGCCTGAACTGTAGAGATATTGATTAGTAGAGTGGGCAGCACGGACAGAACAGGTCTCACTCTTGGTGATCGCAGGCTTGAGGAGAGCTGGAGCTAGCGCAACGTTGAGCTACGTCTCACCGAAAGCTTTGGGGCGAGTGAAAAGGAGGGGGTAGTCCGACAACTCATTAGAGAGTCCATGACTTTAATCTTGGGGGACCAAATAGAGTTGACGAAACCGGTAATGATCTTCGCCCCCACGCTACCGAAGCAGGCATGCGTTAGTATCTTACTATGGATATGGATCAAGAAGCGTACCTGATACCCTGGTGCCCATGGAGTTATACACCAAACACAGACGCACTAGGGCCAGTGTTTGAAAGGAACATTGGGCGGGCTCGAAGTGCGAACAGCGTGAGGATTTGCAACCAACATCCGGGTGTTGGCCGGTTTTGGCCCAAAGAGTATCAAGGGATGGGACAGTCTCCTCACATCGAGTCCATCCAGCGCTTGAAACAAACTGCAACTAGGTATTGGTGTATTGCGTAAGAATGCTAAACATCAAATTCGACTTACCGAGCAGCTCGAGCATAACGGGAGCATCTATAGCAATGACGCAATACCGACGACCGACCCGTGGATGAAGACACGATCGGAGGATAAAGGAAACTAATATCAAGAGTGCTTGAGAGCACAAGTACGCAGTTCCTCTAGTTCTATACACCGTGGCAATCCGCCCAGTCAGTGCTGAGGGAAATAATGGTCGTAAAATGCTCACCCATCGAGTAGTAGAGCCGAATAATGGTGGCAGAGCAAGTGATGGTCATGGAAACTTCCTTCCTCCTTCCATGTCTAAGGCCACTCGCAAGGGCGTGCGTCATCTAATGGAACGATTGGCTAGGACCAGGTTGAACCTCGTGGTGGCGCGTGATTTGTCGCCTGATCCGATATGTTCTATAGGGGATGTCTAAAGGACAGACGTACGAGCGTAAGCTATCGTCGAGCGAGGAGAGGAGAACTACGTACTCTGCCCTAGCTGTCAGTAAACTACAACCGAAGCGAATGGGATCGAGATAGTGAGCCACATTATGGACACTCTCCACCGACCGAAGAGTGAAAGAAGATTTGAGAGGAGTTCGTGGACGGCAAGACATATTTCCTAACGATCCCTCTAACTCCCGAGGACTTCGGATGGGGTAAATCACCAGCTGACGGCGATCCTCCGTCGCCGTGAATTGTTTGGCTAGTGTCCTCACAAAACCCAGTTCTCTCTATGAAGACTGCCCTCCAGATAGTTCGCGTTGAGTAAGAAGGTAACGTAGATTCGGGGTTTTGCGGCAATCTCATCAGGGATCAAAACCAAGGTAACGGACGGGTAATGTTGTGGTCGAGTCCGAGTCGGGACATCAATCAGCGCGCCCACGTGATTGTCACCATGATCGGCGACGCATTCTATTTATGGGTTAATTGAGGCAAAATCCCGAGCTTGGCTGATCGAGACCCCGCCATCTGGAAACGGGTAGAGGACCATGCTCTTGGCGCCATCCTACAAGCTTTGCCGGTGACGAGAGGGTCCTGAGTGACGGTTGCAATATCCTTGGGTACTCGGCGCTTGAGCAAAGCCAAATCGTTCTCGTCCTGCACATGTCCAAACAGAGGCGCTGGGACGTAGGCGAAATAATATAAAAACGGTAGTAAATTACACTACCATCGTACATGATCATTAAGTCGTTCTCCATCTCGTTCAGTTCATCTAGTCAATATGCTTCATTAACTCAAACACAAACGAGGTGCCCGTGAACCACTTATTCAACCCGCCTGCGTTCTTTAGTGGGGCAATATCTCCGAAGTAATCACCAGAACACATAGCGGCGACGTGACCCGCAGGGCTCATCTCGTACGATTCCTATAGATTTCCATCGGATCGAGCGAGAGGAGGAGGGCATCGTTCATGAGCGTCCTATATCGGGTCAATGTGTACACGGGCTCGAAGTAATGTCGCTACGGTTCTTCATCATGTCATTAGGAGGACATCAGGCGATAAATAGAATTGAGGCGTGAGATTGGACTAACTTGGCGGTGACAATCTCAGAAGCAGTAACGATCGTTGAACCCCTTGGGACATGCTTCTTGTAAAACCTTTCCGGCTGCTAGATATTGTCTCGCCATTGCGGGAAACCACCTGATGGATCGAGATACCACTGATTCTATAGTCATTTGGTTAGTATTACCGGGTTAATAGCTGTATTCAAATCTCACTCGGTGAATCCTCCAAACGTCTCCACAACCATATGCGCGACTGCGAGACTAAACTAAACCCTTACAATGGAATATATCCACACCCTACAACCCAACGATATGAGCCATCCCGTTCCGGTTCCTTGTGCTGGGCTTCGCCGAAGAATATGGTAGAGTGTTTACGATCGAATTCAAGTAGGTCCTGCGCATACGTTAAGCTAATATTATAAAAATGACGAAGGTAAGCGTTGAATTCCAGCCAAGACAAAGCGAAAGGGACGTACAGTGTTGAGAAACTCTGAGGAATCCTAATCGCAGAGACCTTGAGTCACCGTCTGAACTAAGTTGTGCGTATTGTTCTGCGCTCGTGTTTATCCCTGACCCCTGAAGTGAATGCCTATAAGCTTTGGTCAAGGGCTGCGGGTCGGGTGTACGGTCTGCGAGTGAGGTTGAAGTTGAGAGCTCTTAGCGTCGCGAGTGGTGAAGACTCGCTCCTGCACCGAACTCGAACGCAACGGCCGTCTGGCCACGCGGATCAATCGGTGGTAGGAGGTTTAGGGAACCCAGGGCGGGAGGACTTGAACGATCATCGGGAGACATTTCAACCGCGGTGGAGCCAGGTTGGGTATCCTCGGAGGATAGTTATACAACTACAGGTCAAGATGTCGCGTTAGAATACACCGAAACCCAGACCAAGAAGACCCATACCGCATTTGAATGAATCGCAGTATGGTCTCGAATACCCGGGATGAATGTCAGGAATCATGTCGACCCCGTCTTAGGCATAGTCTAAACAAAACCTCCACAGGCGAACACATCAGCATAATCTGACGACTCTTACCTGTGCGCTCCTTCTATCTTCTACCTCGTCAGCGCTCGTGTCCAGAAATAGGCACCAGAGCATCCAACACTGCACTTTGCTTCAACGGTATCTTCCTCCTTTGCTTCGCCTTAGACATTGTTTCTGTCGGAGGGAGCCTTGTTCGAATGCGCGGGTGCACCTTCAACAGATCGTGTAAGCCTCATGGCTCCCGTCTCGCTCAATCTCCCCAGAAGCACGCCCACGGGATTAGTATCGCGCGATGCCCATTCCTTCACGTCGGTCGATGGGGATGTGAGTTGTCATGATAGGGTGCTCGGCCCCGATCGAGTACGGGAGCTAGGAAAACTGCGGTTCACGGACCGTTTCTCGGATGCTCTTGGGGAGGGGCTGTTTGGACCTGGATCGGAGCCGAGAGCACATATTGCATGGCGGAAGAACGCTTCGATTGCGCCTTGGTGCAGTATGACTTCGAATAGGTAGCGTGCGGCGGGTTTTTACATCTAAGATACGGTCTGAGCTGGTGATGTCAGAGCCGCCTCGGGCGAGGTTAGAGGACGCTGCCAGGGGCGTTTTTTTTTTTGAAATAAGATGTGGCGAGGCTATAGCTCTGTGCGCTGGGATTTGCATTGGTGGTGATGGTAGTGTTGAAAGCTGGATGAAATTGCTCGAATCTCACCCGACAGCGTGATTGAGGCCCCAGTGCAGCAAAGATAACAAAGGTGTGGCTGTACACGCCACACGTGGATCATCTGATGGCTGCCTCGTTGCATTTGTCACTCGAGCCCTAGACAAACGATGTGTATATATACCCTCCCTTCCTCACTGTCTCCCTCGTCCGTCTCTTCCAATGCCTCTTCGTACTAGGATTAAAAAACGCTTGAAGAAACTTTTTGGTATCTCGCCTCGTGATCGCACGCCTGAGGGCCCACCTTCCCCCTCGGTAGACAACGATGGTGATGGGCATAGCGGCGACCATGGATCCGTTGTCGTAGACGCCCCAGATCCGAACGATTCCCTCGCACCTAGCGCCGGGCAAAGTGCCCGAAAGACAGCTTGGGATGTGCTAAAGACGTCTCTCCAACTGTTGAACGCAAGCGCCGATGCGTTTGGGCCACTCAAGTCCGTGGTTGGAGGAATCACTGAATGCATCGACATATTCGAGGTATGTACGAACTGAACATGCCCCTCATCTGGGTGTCGAATGTTTTGCCTCTGTCTAGCAAGCGGCCCAAAATCGCGAGGACTATGAAACACTTGCGGCCAACCTGAACGGCGTTCTCAACGATCTTTCTAGGCGCCTTGGTGGATCCACTCCACCTGAGATGAGGTCCGGCATTGAAAGCTTGTTGAAGTAAGTTAATCATATATGGCAGAACATTGGGCTGATCTTTGCCGAAGAGATATTACGTCGGAGATCGAGTTCGTGCAAAAAAAGAAGCAGAGGAACAAGATCCAACAATTCGCCGGAGCGACAGACGATTCGGAGCAGGTGATGCGGTGCTACTCCCGGATCCAGGGACTCCTGGAGTATCTCACGGTAAGCGTTGCGTTCCCCACACGTTTGCCTTAAACTGAGGATGATCCAGCGCAATGCGAATATGGAGATCTGGAGTATCGTCTACGAGCAAGCAACGGTATGTAGCAAGTGATTCGGGAAGCAGTTACTGACAAAAAAGGAACGTCTGGACAGACCGACCGATTGAAGAACCTTCCTTATTCCCCAGCAGCGAAATATCGTTCGGCGGAGTCTGCCAACCTTCGCGGAGAGGGATGTACGAAGAACACGCGCGTCGATGTCTTAGAAGAGCTACATAGTTGGGCCTACAACGACCAAAGGGAGAAGATATACTGGCTGAACGGCATGGCTGGCACTGGCAAGACCACGATTGCCGACAGCCTATGCGCTCAGCTGGCGAATACTAGCTCGTTGGCGGCAAGTTTCTTTTGCTCACGACAACTGAAGGACTGTGACGACGTCAACCGAATCTTTCCCTCCATCTCGTATCAGCTGGCCCAGTTTTCTCTTCCTTTCCGACACGCTTTGTCTCGCGTACTCGAGCAACACCCGGAAGCGCATAATCAGCTACTCCCAGAGCAGTTTGAGCACTTGATTGCTGGGCCTCTACGCCAAGTCGAGAAGACCATGTCCAACAGTCTAGTGATAGTTATCGATGCTCTGGACGAATGCCTCGATCAAAACGGCGTTGACCGAGTCTTGGATGCTTTGCTCTCGCACGCCTCGAACCTGCCAGTCAAGTTCTTCCTGACTAGTCGACCAGAGTCGGAGATTCGCGATCGCATGCATAAGGCTGGCGTCGAACACACTCGGTCCGTGCTCCGCCTTCACGATCTCAAACATTCGATTGTGCGCGAAGATATCAAGACTTATCTGACGGTCAAACTCGAGCGCGCAAACCTGTCTCCCATCGACCTCGAATACCTTGTTGACCAGTCTGGTGTGCTGTTCATTTACGCTGCCACTCTGGTGCGCTACATCGGGTTCGACAACTTCTCGGATGGTCCTGAACGACTGAAGCTAATACTAAACACGTCAACCTCGTCCTCGAACGAACAAAGCGAGGGTATTGACAGACTGTACGATGCCATATTGAGCGCCGCGTTCACCAAAGACGGTCTGGGGAAGCGTGGCAAGGAGACCATGAAGCGGGTGCTGGATACGGTTGTTTGCGCACAAGAGCCGCTCACGGTCGACGTCATCGCTGGGCTATTGGGACTGGGCAGCGCGAGCTCGGCACGCACAGCGTTGCGGCCGCTGTATTCTTTACTGCATATATCGGAGACGGATGGGCTAGTCACTCGGTTCCATCAGTCGTTTCCAGATTACTTGTTCCATCGAGATCGTTCAGGCGACTTCTTCTGCAACGAACACCAGCACAACGCGCTGCTGGCCGAGCGATGTTTCAGTCTCATCGGCGCTGTAGACCCGCCGTTCAACATCTGCGGTCTTGAGTCATCGTTCTTATTTGACGACGAGGTGTCTGATCTAGACGAGAAGATCGAGAAGGCGATATCCGCGGAGCTGTTTTATGCTTGCCGATACTTTGGTGCTCATCTGGAGCTGGCGGAACAATCGACCGGTCTCATTGATGCACTGCGTGATTTCTTGTCATCGCGGTTGTTGCTGTGGATGGAGGTTCTAAACCTGAAGCAGTGTATGGACATTGGCGCAGGAAGCTTGTACCGGGTGCAGGCGTGGTCCCAGGTAAGTTGTTGATCTCTGAGTCCATCGCTGAGGTTCTGATAAACGGCCAGAGGTCTAGTTGCCCAATCGAAATTCCACAGCTTGCTCGAGATGCGCTGGCATTCATTACTGTGTTCTCGTCAAACCCCGTCTCGCGCAGCACTCCTCATATCTACATCTCTGCGTTACCGTTTTGGCCGGAGCACAGGCCAGTGTCGAAACACTATTCGCCGAGATTCCCGGGTATTCCGAAAGTAACCGGGACGGCAATGAGGAGGCGAGAGTCCGCGCCGCTTGCTATCCTCTCAACTCCTAGCGAGGTGCTTTCTATTGCATGTTCGTCTGACGGCACGCGCATTGTCTCTGGACATGAGGACAACACGATACGGATATGGGACGCCCACACCGGCAAGATGATCGGCGAGCCGCTTGAAGGTCATACAAGCTCGGTCTGGTCGGTGGCGTACTCGTTTGACGGTGCACGCATTGTGTCTGGGTCTGGTGACGGGACAGTTCGGATATGGGATGCGCACACCGGCAAGATGATCGGCGAGCTGCTCAAGGGTCATTCAGGCACGGTCTGCTCGGTAGCCTACTCATCCGACTGCACTCGGATTGCCTCTGGGTCCTCGGACAACACGATACGGATATGGGGCGCCCACACTGGCAGGATGATCGGCGAGCCGCTTGAGGGTCATACAGAGGCGGTCCTTTCGGTGGCGTACTCATCTGACTGCACACGCATTATCTCCGGGTCTGCGGACGATACAGTACGGATATGGGATGCCCACACTGGCAGGGCAATTGGCAAGCCGCTCGAGGGTCATACGGACTGGGTCCGATCGGTGGCGTTCACGTTTGACGGTGCACGCATTATATCTGGATCTGACGACAATACGATACGGATATGGGACGCCCGCACCGGCGAGATGATTGGCGAGCCACTCAAGGGTCATACAGGGCAGGTCATGTCGGTGGTGTGC
>JANWGL010001785.1:0-29295 GCA_025200755.1 Ceratobasidium sp. C01
CCATTTAGCTGCACACCAAGCAGTCCTTTATAATTAAGACGTTGCTCAGGGCTCGCTGTAACGCAGACCAAGACCAACGAGAATGGGCCCTCGAGCATAAATTATTTGAGTTTCTTGTGTTTCTTTGCAACATGTGTTGGGCCTTTTCATCGTGGTAACAACGCGCTACCGTACTTGATTCTGGGATGTAAATTTCCGAAGTATCAATAGTTTGACTTGTGCGTATCTCACATAAATTGGAGGCCAATCAATTTTACTAGCTCAGGCATAGGACGCGTAAGTCACATATATTTCATCTTTTCCAGAAGTCAGGTACTTTACATCCCTAGGCACGGGGAAAGAATACGCGCCCATCGCTCGCCAGACCTGCGTACTGATATTGGTGCCAGCCTCATGGATTTGAATGATTCAAACGACCAAGTCAATGCATAATGCCATGTAAAGTATTGTGGTAGCCTAACGATGCGCCAACAGGGATCTTGTAATGTAAGAACTATTTCGGTACTCTACTCAGGAAAAACCGGATTATATGCGTTATTCAGAGTAACCGGACGGCCTCCAGATTTTGCCTTGGTTGGATGCTTCACAGCTCCGGAGAAATCACACGCGCTTTGGGTAGTTGAAATGGCAAAAGTAGCCCATGTGGGTTGGTCCGGGCATACAACCCGCACTGAGCACAGCGTAGTAGCCGAGAAAATAGAAGCACGGATCCTTCTGTAGAATAAGCGAGGGGTTCCACTACTCTTTACTTAAACCAAGCGCTCCCTCCATAGCGCAGTGCCTCGTACACTATGCCCTTCTTCTCTAATTCCTCTCGACCAGCCCATGGCTCTAATCTAAAGAGCTCCTCGAGCCTATTGTCTTTACTCCGTAAGGACGCTGCTTCGTCCCCTGTAGCAGGCGGCAAAGATTCATCTGATGCAACCGAGAACGTGTCGTCTCAGCATGAGGTTCCCGCGTCTAAGGGTTCATCCAGCGAGCCGATCAAGCAGTCAAAGCCTACGAGAACTCTCTATCTTGCAAAGGATTTTGGTGCAGTAGGCGATAAATATGGTGCGATGGGGAACGGGGGTGTGACATCGAGCATGTAGCCCAGTATGTCTTTCTTGTCCGCTAGTCTATATGCCTCTCACACGTGGATTTAGCTCATATCCTGATAAAGCACGGAATAATACTCAAATACATCTATGATCGTGCTCAGAATTAATGCCCACCCGTGTGTACTATGAGTTCCTATAGCGCCTTCATTGGCAGAGGTAGTCAGCTGCTGAGTATAGTGAATAGAGGTACGAAGACCTTCACTAAAGATCATTTTATGCTTCTGCCTGAACGACGATGAACCTCGAGTGATTATAGAGGCTGCTATGCGAAAAACAAGCGATGAGCGTTTGATGCACCAGCTAGCGCCCTGATCCACGGATGATCGCCGATCCCCTCTCCCCTTCATTTGTATCATGCCATCTCGAACCACTTCACTTCACTACGTTGGCTTGCGACTGTAGCCATAGAAAAACAACGCTGGCCTAAGGAGGCTCGCATTTACCTTTCAAAATTCTCGGTTTAATGGGAGAGCTCAACCCCAAACCGCGCGTGGCCGTGGTCGGGTCTGGTGTAGCAGGGCTTGCGGCAACATGGGTGAGTCCCAGTCCCAGTTAAGGGCATTGCGGTAAGGTATCTCACCACACGAATCTAGGCACTCAACGAACATAGCAATGCAGAGGTCCATCTGTACGAAGCCGACAGTAGACCCGGAGGTCACGCCAACACCGTTAAATTTAGGCGACCAGATGGCAACGGAAAGACTATTGAAGAGGTTGATGTTGACACGTTAGTGTAATATCCCATTATTCTTAAATTTATCTGACATCATTGCAGAGGCTTTGTGAGAGCGATTCCTCCCGCCCATTGATTCATACTCCTTATCTCCTTTATCTACTAGATCGTCTGCAACCCGCCTTCCTATCCAAACTTCTTGAGATTTCTCGCTCTTCCGGAAGTCCAGGTACCAGTAGTTCCCACCGAAATGACATTTAGCGTCTCGCGCGACCGAGGGGAGTTCGAATGGGCTGGAAAAGACGCAACAACTTTGTTCTGCCAAATCCAAAATCTTCTTAGACCTGGTATGTGGAGAATGATATGGGATATCTTACGGTATGTGACACGGTACTCTATCAAAATCTATCTAATGAAAACGCTGGTAAAAGCTTCAACGCTTCAGCTCAAAGCTTGATTGAGGAACATGAAAGAACTTCTGCCTCGGTGAACGACACAAAGGCCGAACTCAGTATTGGAAATTATTTAGAGCGTAACGGCTACTCGAATGAATTCATTGACGATTATTTGATTGTGAGTGAATTGTCCACCTATCCATATCCATTTAACTGAGGTGCTTTGAATACAGCCGATGACAGCCGCAATTTGGTCCACACCTCCCGACACTTGCGCTCTTGATTTTCCGGCCCACACCCTCGTTAGGTTCATGCACAACCACCACTTACTCCAGATAACCGGAAAGCCAAAATGGCTAACAATACGAGGGGGATCGTATGTTCCGTCTAGATTATTTTGTTAGATATGTTGGGCTTACAAACGTGACTGGTTCGGTAGACATCGATACGTTAAACGAGTTATATCCAAACTTCCGGTCTCGCAACTGCATTTATCCACTCCTGTTAATGCCGTCTCCACGACACCAGAGTCCTCCAAGGTCACCATTCACCTCCCTACTGGGTCGGAGGAATTCGACCATGTAATTCTAGCCACACACTCGGATACTTCCCTGAAGATGCTCCAACACGGTTCTGGGATAACTGCGAGGGAAGAAGCAATTCTGGGCTCATTTGCATGGAACGAAAATCGAGCCGTGTTACATACGGACGTAAATGTGAGTAAACACTCACCCCTGCTTGCCCCAAATCTCATGTTTCCGCGATAGTTGATGCCCAAGCGACGCGCGGCGTGGTCTTGCTGGAACTATCTTACATTTTCGGAAATCAACTCTCAAGGTGAAAAGAGAGCAAACGTCAACGAAGTTGCACTGTAAGTCCACCCGCCCGTTATTGCAACTTTGTCTTTGCTAATGATAACCCACAGAACATGTGAGAAGGCATCTCATCGCTGTGTTTTCGCTTGACTCACATGCTCTAATTAGACTGCATGAACCACTTGCAACACATCAATGAGGACAAGCATGGCCCAGTGCTTGTGACGCTCAACCCCCCATTTGAACCGTATCCCGACTCGGTTGTGGCTTCGTCACCGTATGAGCATCCAGTGATGAGTGCCCAGGTCGGTTACGAACGTCGCCGCGACCCACTTCTTGTGCTAACACGTCATTATCAGAGTATTCGCGCACAATCAGAGCTTCCGGCGATTCAGAACGTGCGGGGGATCTCATACGCAGGTGCATGGACCAAATACGGTATGCCTCAAAACATAGGTATCACCACCTGACCCATCCTAACGTCGTTGGCTAGGTTTTCATGAAGACGGATTCACCTCTGGCCTCAAAGCTGCTTCTTCGATCCCGCTTTCTCAGCTTCGTGTCTCACTCCCGTTCTCGATTGCGTCCCCGGATCGTGCTAGTGGTTCTGCTACCGTACGCAGACTCAGCGAAGGGGCGTTTTCGGCCGCAGAGAGTGTTAGGTGGTGGATTAGCGCGACTATTTGGTGGGCGTTTGGAATATTTGAACTCGTTGATAATGTGGGAAACAGGCAGAAGGCAGAGTAGGGGATGCTCACGGGAGTGTGTCCTTACAACAAGCGCTACTCTTTTATAGACTAACTCGAGTTATTTGAGAATAAAGAATGCGTTGAAAACGGGATAGGCGCAATGAAAGTCTAGCGTGATCCTGAAACGGCGCATACATCTTTGATTCTGTTAGAAAAGTCGTGAAATTCATCAAGGAGAAGACGACGAGACGCGTGTTAGCGATACGTTTACGTGGCTCTTCCCCGTCCGCAGGAAAAACATCGCCATCTCGTGTTCACCCACCCGCCAGGTTCTACATACCACGACCACGTCATAATATAATCGTTGCTATACATACTGACGGCTTCGTGTATTCGCTGGGTGTTGTTGGCAATACACCGCGTTATTTGGGTTCCCTTCGTCTAGTCTCCCCCGTCTACTCGCTATTCCATACATGTAGTTTAAACATGACTACCCAGCCTGTATCCTACTCTGTCGTTAAATTTCAAAGTAAATTTAATTACCCATATGGCACTTGATCTAATATGTTTAGTAGAAACCCAATGCTCTGGCCACGCATATAGCCGGCAAGAGTACGCTTACATTGTTCCGACGCAGCCATAACACATATAGAGTTCACTTATGTGTTTAGAAGAAAGGGAGAGCACTCAAACAGCAAGTTTCAAACATGAAGTGAGTTCTGAAGGGCTAGGTTTGCAATTTATACGATCGCAGCCAAGTCCAGCTACCTTTCGGCAGGGTTGGAGCCTTATGGCACACACAATCCATTATTTATTGGCACCCGCGAGAGAAACATAGCCAGCTCCAAGATACATGCATCAACGCAAGTCACTCGATTGGGTAAACCCACGAATACAGCTCGCCTCCCAATTCCAACCTCGATTTAATCTTTCACAGAAATATCGAATCAACCCCTGATCATGCTGAAAATGGGGAAGGACTTACTGGAATTTCTATGATTCGGTCTTCATCGAGTGCCCACCTTGACCACAGATCCCTTAGCTTCCTTCGGGTAACTATCCGGTATGGCAGCCTTGAAACTATTGTGCCACCTTCAAAGCCTTTCGTAAAAGCCGGGGTATCTTTGTCGATGACATCGACGAAGACGTTACAGTCGTAGTTTTCATCCTCCAGAACAGTAAATAGGTTGCGTAGATCCTTGCTAGAAATGTCCAAATCGACGTGCTGAAGTTCGAACGCTCCCCACATCGATGTCGTCGGGTACTTGTCATATGTGTATGAGGGACATCGCGCCGTAGGGGGATGAAAATCGAGAAGCGTCACGTAGTCGAATCTGCGGTAGTCCCCGTCTTCTTGTTCTAGAAAGTTGGTACCAATTGCGCGAGTCCCTTCCACCATCCAACAGCTTGGTTCAAATCCCACGAAAGTCTCAGAGTGAAACCAACGGGTCATATCTTCTCCCCAGTCGCCCCAATCAACGCGCCTCGAGCGGCGACGAGCCTTGCAGCGAGTAGAAGGCATCAGACGTGCCGTGTATTCTAGTAGCATCGATCTATCAATAAAGATGTCGTAGACATCCTCAGGTATCGGGTCATCCAAATCGCCTCGGTGGAAAGATAGAGTCAGATGGAGTATGGACGAGTCTTGATTTATCCTAAAAAATGAGAAACCAGAGATAGACGGGTTTCTGTGAGACCGAGTAGAATGCTGAATGATACGGGATAAGGTCGCCTGACGCGAGGGAAAACACAGCTCTACACTTGGGGGTAAGGGTGTGTAGTCGGCAACAATGTAGGAGCCGGTTGGACCGGCCGGAGCATTGTTTACTTGTTCTTGGATGTCGGTATAGATAAAAAGGCCAATTAAGTGGTCTGTCTCCAAGCGGTCCGTGCAGCTGAAAACTGACAGACAATCAGGCGCGAGGAAACCAAAGCTGCAAGTGCCCCCGATGTTGATACGATTGAGCAGAATACCGGATTCCCAGTCCCAGATCAACACTTCATTTTGTTGATCGTAAGTAGGGAAGTTGATAGCTAGGAGGTTGTGTAGAAATACGGCCTCGGCATCCCCGTGGACACCTGAGGTAGGTGAAAAACGGACAGTCCAGGTAGAAAATCTGGCCGATGGATGCGAAGTTCCATCAGTATATGTGCGTAAGTGTATGATAAAAACGTGGGAACTGGATTTAAATTCAAGAAAAAAGTACATCAGCGAAAGATAATAACAATGCCAACGAGGGGACGGCTTACATATCGTTGTCATAATTATAAGATATCTGCACTAACAAATCCTGGCTAACATCCACTGATGCCTTAATGAATTGAAAGTCCGATTTTATATTCCGTACTTGATGCGTAGCAAGATCGAACCCGTGGAAGATTGCCGAAGGATCGCGCCTCCAGGTCGAGCGGATAGGGATATATCCAAGTCGAGGAACGTACTCTGACATTCCGTCAAGCGGCTCCTGGAAATCCAAACGGTGCCGGTCCGAGATATCCAAGTAGAGCCACTCTGATTACATAGGTCTCAGCGGGGAAGTTATACTGGGACCAAGCCGAAATTGAGCAACTCACTATCCCGAACAATTTTAAGCTTTTTTAGTAACTCAGCTGGTTGCATTCCACTCCGTGATGCATTTTCACGAAGTTCGAACCCGCTTGCTTCAAGCTCGATTTGCAGCTGAACCTTAGGCGAGGACACTATACCGAAGAGTCTTCTGCACGTCTACTCAGCGCCGCGATCAGTGGTAAGCGAAATGTAAACCGATGGCTACACGTGTCACTGACCTCCGAGATACGTACGATATCTGTGAAATAACATCGCTTAAGTATTAGTTCTATCACCTCCAAGGGGAGAGTATGCAGCATCGAGGTCGGCGGGGCGGGGTGGTGGCTACAAGTAAGGTTTGAGCAAAGTGGCTTGGGTGCTACTGTTACGAGTTCTGTTGTTTTGTTAGCGTTTCATGTAACCTCGCCGTTTCAGACATATCGCTCGTCGCATCCAATAATACGATACACTCAAGTAAATACGGACAGAGATTTGGTTGCGCATTCTACGCGAGAAAAATAAGTAACATCCCACATACTGGGGCTATGCTCTAATTGGATCATGCCCACGACGCGCATACAATTCAGCCTAACCCATGCTATTCGGTTTAGACGGGCTCGTAACGTGTCATCTCAGCATGGGGTTCCTATATCCAAAGGTTCAGCCAGTGAGCCAAACCAAGCGGCCTAAGCCCGCAAGAACTCTCTATCTCACAAAGAAATTTGGTGCAGTGGACGACAGATATGATGCAATGGGGAACGGAGGTGTGACATCGAGTACGCAGCCTAGTATGTCCTGTTTATCCGCTAACCTGGACGACCCTCGCCGTAGATTCAACTCATATATTCTGACAAGGCATGTGATAATAATTTAGCATATTCATGAAGGTGCTCAGGGTTAGCGCCCATGTGTGTGTACATGTGTATTGTGACCGAGAACCAAATAGCGCCATGGCCCACGGGACATCGCGGATTCTCCCCTGCTCGTTTATATGATGCCAACGCGAACCAGTTCACCTCACTACCTCGACCTGGGACTGTAGCCATAGGGTAATAACGCTGGCAAAAGGATATATTTCTACTTTATAAAATATCCAGCTCAATGGGAGATCTCAACCCCAGACCGCGCGTGGCCGTGGTCGGGTCTGGCGTAGCGGGGCTCGCAGCGACGTGGGTGAGTCTAAGTCTTGGTTGGGGTTGTTGAACCAGAATATCCAATCACAAAATTTCAGGCACTTAATGAACACAGCGATGCAGAGGTCCATCTGTACGAGGCCGACAATAGACCTGGAGGTCATGCCAACACCGTCAAATTCAAGCGCCCAGATGCCAACGGAAAGACTGTTGAGGAGATTGATGTTGACACGTCAGATTATTGTCTTTTTTTCTCAATTCTGTCTAACGTCCTTGCAGAGGTTTTGTGAGAACGGTTCTTCGCGCTCGCTCACTCAGGTCTCATTCATTTTGTGTACTAGATCGTCTGCAACCCGCCTTCCTATCCAAACTTCTTGAGATTTCTCGCTCTTCCGGACGTTCAGGTGCCAGTAGTTCCCACTGAAATGACGTTTAGTGTCTCGCGCGACCGGGGCGAATTCGAGTGGTCTGGAAAAGGCCTAACGGCACTGTTCTGCCAAATACAGAACCTTTTCAGACCTGGTATGTGGAGAATGATATGGGATATCCTACGGTAAGTAGCATGCACTTTTACAAAAACTTGTCTAACGGAAACATTGGTACAAGATTCAATGCTTCAGCCCAAAGCTTTATCGAAGAGCGCGAAAGAGGTTCTGAGTGGGTGAATAATGTAAAGACTGAAATTAGTATTGGGGAATATTTAAAGCACAACGGCTATTCCGACGAGTTTACCGACGACTATATACTTGTGAGTAAAACACGCATAGTTTATATTCCCAAATCGTTTATATAAATTGAATTCAGCCTATGACTGCCGCGATCTGGTCAACACCTCCCGAGACTTGCGCTCTCGACTTCCCTGCACACACTTTGATCAGGTTCATGTACAATCACCACTTGCTCCAAGTAACCGGAATGCCAAAGTGGTTGACAATACCAGGAGGATCGTATGCCCCATTTTGATTGTTCCGCCAAGTATTCCGAACTTACACGTGTCACTGGTTTGGTAGACATCGATACGTCAAACGAGTTGTATCCAAGCTTCCAGTCTCACAGCTGCATTTATCCACTCCCGTTATTGCCGTTTCTACGACACCGGGGTCCCCAAAGGTTATTCTTCACCTCCCTACCGGAACGGAAGAATTCGACCATGTGATTCTGGCTACACACTCTGACACTTCCCTGAAGATACTTCAACATGGTTCTGGGGTAACTGCAAGCGAAGCAGACATCCTGGGTTCATTTGCGTGGAACCAAAATCAAGTCGTGCTACATGCGGATACAAACGTCAGTGAACGTTCGTTCTCGCTTACCGCAAGGCTCACGAGTACGCGAGACAGCTAATGCCCAAGCGGCGCGTGGCGTGGTCCTGCTGGAATTATCTTACCTTCTCGGAGGTTGACTCTGAAGGCATGATGAGAGCAAATGTCAATAAAATGTCATTGTAAGCGCACTCAGGTGTTGTCAGGCGTTTATATTTGCTAATTGTTGCTTGCAGAACATGTGAGCGAACATCTCATCGCTGCGGTTTCACTTGTCTCACCCTTCCTGATCAGATTGCATGAACAAAGTCCAGCACATAAGCGAAGATAACCACGGCCCAGTGCTTGTCACACTTAACCCTCCATTTGAGCCACATCCTGACTTGGTCATAGCTTCATCGCCGTACGAACATCCAGTGATGAGTGCCCAGGTGGGTTCAAAATACACTAACGCCTCGCACAAGGTCCTGATACTATTACCAGAGTACCCACGCACAATCCAAGCTCCCTAGCATTCAGAACGTGCGCGGAATCTCATACGCAGGCGCATGGACTAAATACGGTGCGCCTCGACGTCTAACCATTACCTGACCCATGCTCATGTCTTCAACTAGGATTTCACGAGGATGGATTCACCTCCGGTCTCAAAGCCGCTTCTTCGATCTCGCTTTCCCAGCTTCGTGTCTCACTTCCGTTCCCGATTGAGTCTCCAGACCGTGCCAGTGGTTCTGCAACAGTACGCAAGCTCACTCAAGGAATGTTTTCGATCGCCGAGAGTGCCAGGTGGTGGGCCAGTGCGATACTTTGGTGGGCGTTTGGAATGGTTGGAATAGTAGGGGGTGTAGGAACCAAAGAGAAGGCAAAGTAAGAGTTCCACATGAGAGCCTACGCATAGGCAAGTCCTGCTTTGTTATGGACCGTCTCAAGTTGTTTAGGAATCAATGTATGGGTCGAAACTTGACGAGCATAATATTAAACTCGTACAATCAGAGCACAGCGCATACATCCGTATTTCTAGCGAAAATACTGCACACCACCCCCATAGTTTAACCAGGGAGGAGAAAGCGCGCTCTAGCGGCGTGTTTGTGTGACCCTCTCTCATCCACTGGGGGGAGGCCTCCTCCTTGGCGCTAAACTAACTTGCCAAAATCTGCATAAACACGGCTGCGCCATACTCACGCCCTGCACGTAGTATTCCAAACATCCACAGCACGCGATCCCCTAGCTCTTAAACATATAAACGCCTTTGGTTGAGAGAGCGGCACAGTGGATTACATCAATTATATAATTCGTATTCATAGGATATATTAGTTATGGTATGTATTTATGCGTTCATGTATGCACTGCATATCGTAAACGATACAGTTGAATCAAATAGTGGAGCGCCAATCATGTGCGTTTGCTAACTTCTATAATATACATTGTTACCCCCGTTCCTGGCGCTGAATCAAGCGCCCTGATGATTGCGCATAAGAACATTCATACTCCCGCGCCCCTTTCCTCTAACTCGACAACACCATCTTCATTCCGATGCTTATGCCCAGCTCCTAGTGTCGCAAAAGACTTCAGCAGTTCCCGACTCCGCTTCATCTTCGTCTCCCATACTTCGTCAACCTCCTGCAGGCTTTTCCCTAGCGTCTCAGGCATCCAGACTATGCACACTGCCGAGGTGAGTACTTGATCAATTATGTCAGCCTGCTATCCGGACTCAAATAAAAAGAGTATTGAGAGTACTCACATAGACAGGCTCCAAACATGAAGTATGGTCCTGAAGGACTACGAGATAGGAAAAGTGGAGTGGTGAGTGCGACCGCCAGGTTCGCAAGCCAATTAGAACTGTGCGCGAGGGAGGAGGCCGTTGCTCGCACGCGCATAGGCTGGATCTCGGCTATGAATATCTGAGGATAGGGTGATGAGCGACGAGTAAATTCAGAGTAAGATGAGATTTATGCATACTTTGAATGAGACCGCCCAAGTGGTTGAGAACCTGTAGTTGGAAATATCAGAAAGCAGTAATCTGTGGGTGTTTGATGTAGACCTACGCAACAACGAAGAGCTAGGAGCCTCAAGTAAGCGCATATACTCGGCTCCCAGGCTGCAAGTGTACTCACATAAATGAACACGACGATCGCCCATCGACCTTGTCCGTTTTGCGCCCCAGCAGCATAAAGCGATCCAATAGCGATCATGCATACTGACATGACCAGTCCACCCACGATAGCGGATGAACGTCTACCCCATTTGTCAAGTAGGTACAGTTGGGCGGGGATGGTACAACTATTTGTGTGAGGTGCGTGTCAGAAAACGAAAAATACGACTCGAATGTGAAGTGACTCATACACAATAGTGAGGATACCAGATACTCCAGATGCGAGGAACGATGCTTGACGCGACCCCAAACCTTTTTGCGTAGACAGAAGTTAATACCTAATTATAAGATGGACTGAAGTTCCGTTACTTACCAGCTTGAGCAAAAAGTATCGGCCCGTAGCTATAGCCGAATGTCAGTCGCGGTCGCGTAAAAACTCGGCCGTACAACCAACTCACAAAAGTACGCCGTCGATTCCAGAGAGTTGTTGCATACCCATCATCTAAAAAGCTCGTCATTCAATCTCAGCCCAGTAACTCTCAACAAAACACTTACGAAGACAGCGAGTAAGGTTCGTCCTCGACTATCCGGGTCCCTAAAAGCCTGCACGACGCCAATGGTCTCCTCGCGCCCTCGCCGTTCAGCAGCTTTAGCGAGTAATTCTTCTTTTTCTTTTTCAGATGAAGAGTGGCGGTCAAAGGCTTCCAAGACCTTCCCATTCAGACACTGTATCAGCACGCAGAACGAGTCCAAAGTAGATATAGTGAGAGCTTACCCGCCATGCTTCGTCCACTCGCCCATTTTGGAACAGCCACCGCGGGCTGAAAGGCATCCAATGCATGCCTATACCGAGGACAATAGCAACCCCTGCCTGGACGATGAATGGGGTGCGCCAAGAGAGTGAGGAAGGGATGGAGAGGGAGAAATAGCAGATAAAATATCCAATTGTCACCCCCATCGTAACTGTAAGCGAAATGTGGACAGGTTAGCGCGCGTACGGGAAATCGCGTGCCAATGGAACGGAACGTACCGAATAGTTGTAACATGCATGAGATTCGACCACGAACTGGACTGAATTTCGATCGATAGATCTAGACTTCAAAATCACAAAGTACATACCATCGGGTGGAGCGATCTCGACCAAATACACTCCAATTGCAGACAAAAAGAAGCCTTCGCCCACTACACGGAACAATGGTCAGCTCGCGAGAATAAGAAAAACCCGAGGCTTAAGACACACCTCCCACTATCAACCTTCCAACTATCAGCATTGGAAGTTTTGTACTGGCTGCCTCAAGAGCAGCGCCGAGGCCGAATATGAAGGCTCCGATCATGATGGTGTATTTACGACTATACTTGTCGCTCAGCCAGCCAGATGCGAAACTGGAGAGCGAGGCGGACATAAGGATCTATAATAAATTTGTCCAGGATATTAGACGTATTCTAACAAGTTGGTCAATGACACTAATACATACAGTAGCAACGAGAGCACCGAGCACTGCTTCATTCTTAAGAGTTGGAAAGATCTCTACAAACTGAGGCATAGATGTGATCGACCCAATACTTCCTATCAAAGTGATCCCCAATAATAAGCCGTCTGCCTTCCAGAAATGATTTATAGCGCTTACCTGTATCGGCACCAAACAGAAAGCCGCCAAGGCTGCAAAACGCTGCAACTACATAAACATTCCTAGGATTTCCCCGTACCGGCTCTGGAGGGGGCGCTGTTGTCTCAAATGATTGAGCTGGAGGATGGCTGGCGTGTCTACCAGGAGTAGTGCTTTGCAACGAAACGTTCGAGTAAGCATCGAGACCGGTCGCGGCCATGGATTTAGAAGTAGAAAACGCAGGTAGAGCCTCTAATTTGCGAATAGATCCACCCTTAGTTTCAGTCTCAAGTGCAGATACGCTATAATCAGTGCCGTCGTGATGCCGCATGTCGTTGAAGGTTGAACTCGAGGGTCAGATGGTATACGACAACGCCAGCACGCTAGTTTATATAAAACAAGAATGAGACGAGTCAAGCAGTGGTGCCCGCACCCTGCATCAAGAGATATGTAGGTCATAGATGGAGCTCTTAGCAAGCAACTCGGGCGAGTGGAACAGCTTTATAAGAACCTCCACCAGAAAATGTCCGAAACCCAACCAGGCTCGGCGTTACATATCAAAGTGCGTTACCGTTTCAAGGGCCAGTCAACCCTCTAGCTGACACGCGAACCGACCGGAACACTTGCTTGAATGGAGCTAAGAGTTATCTCTGAGTCTATATTAAGTTGGTTTAACCGTCAGGCTAACTCTGGGCTACGCATATACCCGACAAGAGCAGGCCGATGTTGTTCCATGCGGTCACAACGTGTCTTTAATTCGTTTAGTGTTTGGAAGGAAAGATAAAACGCCTGAACTTCAAGAAGTGAGTTCTAAGGGGCCAGGTTTTACGGTTCTTAGAATTGCAGCTAATTCCGGTAACTTTTCGGTGGGTTTATAATTTTTTTTACAAGTTATAGCCGATCTATTATTTATTGACACTTGTGAGACACATAGCCCGCTCCAAAACACACGCATCAACTCAAGTCACTCGATTGGATAAACCCGAGAGTACAATTCTCCCTCCATTCCCTCTCTCGAATCAAGCTTCCACAGAGATGTTGAATTAAGTCCTTGACCGAGCTAGAAATGGGCTAGGACTCACAGGGATCTCTATAATCCGGTCTTCATCAAGTGCCCACCTCGACCACATATCCACTGGTATCCTTCGAGTAACTATCCGGTAAGGCAGTCTTGAAAATATTGTTCCTCCCTCGAATCCTTCCGTAAAGGTCGGAGTATCACTGTCGATGACATCCACAAAGACATCGCAGTCGTAGGTTTTATCCTCCAAAATCTCAAATAGCTCGGACAGCTCAATGTTAGAGCTATCCAAATCAACGTGCCGGATGTCGACATCCTCCCACATGGATATCGTCGGGTACTTGTCATATGGGATCGAAGGGCGCCGCACTGTAGGGGGATGAAAGTCGAGAAGCGTCACGTAGCTGAACGCGCGGTAGGGATCGCCATCCCGTTCTAGAAAATTGGTACCGATTGCACGAGTACCCTCCACCATCCAACAGCTCGGTCCAAATCCTATCAAAGGCTCAGAATGAAACCAGCGTGTCATATCCTCTCCCCAATCGTCCCAATCGATGCGCCTCAGGCGGCGGCGAGCCTTGCGGCGGGCAGAAGAAATCAGACTTGCCGTGTATTCTAGCAGCATCGATCTATTGATAAAGATAGCGTAGACGTCCTCAGGTGGCGGGTCCTCTCGTTCATTGTCTCGACAAAAAGACAGAGTCAAGTGGAGTATGGACGGGTCTTGGCTTATCCTGAAATCCGAGGATCCAGAAGTAGACGTGTTCCGCTGAGACCGGGTCGAATGTTGTAGAATATCACGCAAGGCCGCCTTACGCGAGGGGAAACGCAGTTCTACACTTGGAGGTAAAGGTGCGTAGTCGTCGACAATGCAGGAGTCAGTTGGGCTGATCTGAGCGCCAACCATCTGCTCTTGAATGTCGTCGTAGATAAATAAACCAATTGAGTGATCCGTCTCCCAGGGATTTGTGCAGTTAAAAACCGACAGACAGTCGGGCGTCAGAAAGCCAAAGCTGCAATTGCCTTCAATATTGATGCGGTTGAGCAGAGTTCCAGATTTCCAGTTCCAGATCAGGATTTCATTTTGGTGACCGCAAGCAGGAAATTTGATAGCTAGGAGATCCTTTAGAAATTCAACCTGCATGCGGTCCGTGGAATAATATGAGGTAGATGAAATATGGACCATCCAGCTAGAAAATCGGGCCGACGGATGCAACGATCCATTGGTGTACGTACTTAGGTGTATGGTAAAAGGGCTCAAGTTAGATTCGGATCTGGCAAAGATGGCGTCAATGGAGAGATCTAGATGAAAGCGTAGGTGCGGAGATTGGCTTACACTTCTGCATCGGGCGTAGAAGATATCCGCACCAACAAATCTTGGCTAACGTCGACTGATGCTTTAACGAACAGGACATCCGACTTTATGGTCCGTATTTGATGCGTAGCAAGATCGAGTGTGCGGAAGGTTGCTGAAGGATCGCGCCTCCAGGTCGAGGGAATAGGGATATATCCAAGTCGAGGAACGTACTCTGACATTTCGTCAAGCGGCTCTTGGAAATCCAAACGGTGTCGGTCCGAGATATCTAAGTAGAGCCACTCTGATTACATTGGTCTCAGCGAAGAAGTTATATCGCGATCAAGTCGAAATTGAGCAACTCACTGTCCCGGACATTTTTAAGCTTCTCTAGTAACTCAGCTGGTCGCATTCCACTCCGTGACACATTTTCGCGGAGTTCGAACCCGCTCGCTTCAAGTTCGATTTTCAGCTGAACTTTAGGCGAGGATACTATATCGAAGAGCCTTCTACACGTCTACTCAGCACCGCGATCAGCGGTAAGCGAAATGTAAACCGATAGCTACGCGTGTCACTGACCTCCGAGATACGCATGATATCTGTGAAATAACATCGCTTAAGTATCAGTTCGATCGCCTCTAAAGGCAGAGTATGCAGCATCGAGGTCAGCGGGGCAAGGTGGTGGCTGCAAGCAAGGTGGCTTGGGTGCTACCGTTACGGGTTCGGTTGTTTCGGTAGCGTTTCACGTAACATCGCTATTCAAAGGCACATCCCTCGCCGCGTGTAGGTATACGATACATACGCTCAGCTAAACACGGGTAGAAGTTTTGTAATACACCATATGCGAGGAAATTAAACAACACATGACATGTCGGGACTATGCTTCAATTGGATGGCGTCTGCTACGCGCATACAATCAAGCTCAACCAATGCTATTCGATGAGGCGGATTTGTTTCGTCCCATTGGATGTTTTCAAGCATGTACACAACGTACTACGAGAAATACCTATCGCGAAAAGCAAGTATCTGTAACTCCGAAACCACTCATTTATGGACAATCAAAAGGGACACATAGTCTGATTTAGAGTACACGCATCAACTCGAGTCACTCGATTGGATAAATCTGCGAGTACATTTCCCCTCCCATTTCCACCCTGGACTCCATCTTTCACAGAAATACTGAACTTAGTCCTTGAGCGAGCTGAAAATGGGCAAGAACTTACTGGGACTTTTATAATCCGGTCTTCATCGAGTAACCATCTCGACCTAATATCCTTTGGCACCCTTCGAGTAACTATCCGGTAGGGCAGTTTTGAGATTATTGTACCTCCCTCAAAACCTTCCGTAAAGGTCGGAGCGCCACTGTCGATGACATCGACAAAGACATTGCAGTCATGACCTTCATCCTCCAGGATCATAAATAGGACGTATAGATCGCCCCTAGAACTGTCCAAATCAACATGTTGAATGTTGTCGTCCTCCCACATCGATGTTGTTAGATACTTTTCATATGTGATCGAAGGGCGCCGCACAGTAGGGGGATGAAAGTCAAGAATTGTTACATAGTCGAATCTGCGAGGGCTATCGCCTTCCTGTTCTAGAAAATTGGTGCCAATTGCGCGAGTCCCCTCCACCACCCAACAGCTTGGTTCGGATACTATCCCTGGCTCAGAGTGAAACCAACGAGTCATATTCTCTCCCCAATCTTCCCAACCAGTGCGTCTCAAGCGGCAACGAGTATTACGGTGGGCTGAAGGGGCTAGACCTGTTGTATACTCCAACAATATCGATCTACTGATAAAAATAGTATAAACGCTCTCAGGCGACGGCTCATCTGGACCAGCGACTTGATCAAAATACAGAGTCAGATGAATTATTGATGGGTCTTGACTTATCCTGAAAACTGAGGATCTTGAGGTAGACGCGTTCCGCTGAGACCAAGTAGAATGTTGTATAATATCGTACAAGACCGCCTTGCGCGAGGGAAAACACAGCTCTACACTTGGAGGTAAGGGTGTATAGTCGGCAGCAAAGTAGGTGTCGGTTGGGCCGAGCGGAGCGCCAACCACCGGCTCTCGAATGTCGTGGTAGATAAATAGACCAATTGAATGGTGTGTCTCCCAGCGATTCGTGCAGTTGAAAACTGACAGACAGTCAGGCGTAAGAAATCCAAAGCTGCAAGTGCCTTCGATTTTTATGCGGTTGAGCAGAGTGCCGAGCTCCCAGTCCCAGATCAAGATTTCGTTTTGCTCGCGGGGAGCAGTAAATTTGATAGCCAAGAGAGTGCCAAGAAATTCAACCTGGGTGACGGCGCTGCAAAGATTTGATGTAGGTGAAAAATGGATTGTCCAGCTAGAAAACCGGGCCAATGGATGCAAAGATCCACCGGTGTACGTGCGTAGACGTATGGTAAAAGAATGGATGCTATATATTGATTCGATAAATAAAAATTAACAAAGAGACGTGAATGAGGGCGTAATGTGAGCATCGGCTTACGTTGTTGTGATTTGAATAGACGATATCTGCACTAAAAGATCCTGGCCAACATCCACTGATGATTTAACGAATGGAATGTCCGACGTTATAGTCCGTACTTGATGCGTAGCAAGGTCGAACCCATGGAAGGTTGTTGAATAAGCGTCTTCCATAATCGAGCCAATGGGGATATATCCAAGTCGAGGAACATAATCAAACATGCTCTCAAGCGGCCTTTGGAAGTCCAAACGATGTGGGTTTAAGATATCCAAGTAAAGCCACTCTAATTATATAGGATTCAGAAAGGAAGTTATATAAAGACAAGGCAAAATCGAGGAACTCACTATCTCGAACAATCTCGAGCTTTTCTAGCAGCTCAGCCGGTCGCCATGCTCTCTGTGATGCATTTTCGCGAAGTTCGAACCCACTTGCCCCAAGTTCAATGTCCAGCTGAAGTCCGGCTGAGTTGGACACCAAATCGAAAAGCTTTCTACACGTCTACGCAGCGTCGCGGGTAACAGGAAGTGAAATGCAAACTGATAGCCACACATGTCACTAACCTCTGAGATACGTATGATATCTATAAAGGAACATCGCTTGAGGATTAGCTCGATCACCTCCAAGGGAAGAATCTGTAACATCGAGGTCGTCGTGGCAGGGTGGTGGCTGCGAGTAAGGTTCGAGCGAAGTGGCATGGGCGCCACCGTTACGGGCCCTTGCTGGAGTTTTATGTAACCTTATCATTGTAAACACACCATTCGCCGCGTCTGAGTATACAGAATCCCGAGCTAAACGCAGATAGGGATTTCGGAGCACCTCCTATGCGAAAACATACAGTGCTCCACACCTCTGTGCGACGCGGATATCCTGAAATTCAGGTCGAAACCTAAGATTTTCGGGTAGCTGAAAAGACAGTATATTCCTAACAAAGTCTTGTTTTCTGTGCAAAAGAGCCTGTCTCGCACGTATAGCGCATCTCGAATTTTGGGCCAAATCGTCCCAAAAGGGGAATCCCAAAACTGCATCTCACTTTTTGGGGTTCCCCTTTTGGGGAAATTTTACTTAAAATTCACCACGTGTCTTGATATTTGGGGATTTCGTCCCAAATTTCGAGACATTCGTCTCCCATAGAGCACGTTAGGGCCGCGCCGTAATTAGTATTGTGTTCGCTACATGCATAAAATCCAACAAGAATTACATGTGCAACTCTACACAAGACACTGACATTTAAGACATGTACAAGATCCACGAGGCAGCACCTGTTAAGAATTAGCTGAACTGCTTCCGATGGAAGATGCTGCAACATTGAAGTTGGCAGAGTGAGATGGGAGTCGGGAGTCAGGCATCCAATCGCACGGGGACGGATAGGGGTTACCGTTTCAAGTGCCTTCTTCATCCCCTCCGTACCGACATTCGACCACAAATCCACTTATAGTTTGCATCAGACTCGTTAATATCCTTCTCTATCTGCATTAACACAACATGCATCGACTGGGTGGGGCTGGCTATGGTGCCTTCGACCGTCAAACCCAATCTCTCGCCTCGTTCGCAGCGCTCTCCACATCCCTCAAAGACTCGGAGATCGCCCACCTCCGAGCCCAGCTCACCTCTTTCCGCGCTGCCCTTACTCGCTTCGCCGCCCAACATCGTGCCCAAATCCGCGCAGACCCCGCTTTCCGTACTCAGTTCACGAGCATGTGCGCGTCTCTCGGTGTAGACCCTCTTGCCGGCCCAAGAGAAGGAGGACTCTGGGCCGAGCTTCTAGGACTCGGAGACTTTAGCTTTGAACTCGGTGTACAGATCGTCGACGAATGTGTTGAGGCGAGAGATAAGACCGGTGGCTTGGTCGATATGCAACACCTCTTACGGCAAATTGAGAAGAGGCGAGCCTTGCAGGACGGAGCGATCACCGAGGACGATGTGGCGCGCAGCATCCAGGCCCTTAAACCTTTGGGAGCCGGGTATGAAATCGTGACGGTTGGGGGACGAAAGATGGTATGCTCTGTACCTCGCGAGTTAGATACGGATCAGACGGAGGTGCTGGCTCTGGCATTGCGATCAGGAGGCCGAGTCGATGCGAGGAGTATCATTTCCGCAATGGGATGGTCCGTTGAGCGAGCGGAGACGGCATTGGAGAACATGTTGATGCGAGACGGTACTTGCTGGTTGGACGACCAAGACCCCACAGGAAAGATATATTGGGTCTTCTCTGCATTTACATTTGAGGATACCGCACAATGAAGAATAAATTAGACAATATTCTAAATGGTACCTAAGGTTAGGGCATCGGTCGCACGTACTGCCAGTAATCGGCCAGTTTTGTCCCCGTAGTCGCCCTCTCTACTGCGCTAGACAGCCCTATTATATCAGCTCCACTGCCTTGACACAAGCTAGAAGCTGCATCTAGGGCAAGTCGTTGAATGTGTTCCGGGAGTCTTGTCCAAGGGCCAGCAATAGGGCCTCTTGTTGCGTGGTCGAAGGTGAAAAATGGTGCTAGTTGTTGTTGCAGCGCCTCCAGAGTCTAGTTAAGCACGTTAACGTCAAATACTAACGTTTCCGCACAACATAGACCCACCACTTCGTCCAACAGCCTTCGTTGGTTCATTCTTAGTAATATCAACAAAACAATCTACAATAGGCGAGCATTTTGTCAGACGAAACGGGACCACAAACTGCATATAGATAAAACGTACCTCAGATCCTCGAATATCTTTCTCGCCAAATTCCCAGACCGTCCTCGGTAACCCCAAAGTCCACTTGTTTAAGCTCTCTTTGTCCAGCCCTACTGTGCTAATACACCGAGGATCCGAGTCCAGCTATATTTGCGTTAAGATATATCATACCAGTCGAGTTTGAAAGGCTTACTAGCACAATTCTCCCAACAAACTCCGTAGCCGCTCGTCTCACGGCTTTGTTTCCCACTCCCGAGCCCGAAGTCGCATGTTGCAAGACAGCAGACATTACGTCTTCCTCAGCGCGAAGAGCCCAGAGAGTAGGTAAAAGCGCAATATACGACGTCGACGATAATGCGGAGGAAAGGCCAGTAGTGGTGCCAGTCTGTGAACGAATGCACCCGAATTAATACTAAAAACGAAATCCCTTAGGGAGCATGCATACCTCTCCGCGTAGACATCTGACAATATATGCAGAAACTTCACGGACCTGATTCTCATCAGCATCCTCGCCCACACCTCTTCCACTCTTCTTCGGGCGACGGCGAATGGATTGGTTGGTCGGCGGAGTCCGAGAGACAGGCAATGAAACAAGCTCGCAGTACGCCAGATTGAGAGTTTGCATTGCTTCTCGAACCTATCACACACATGTCTGAGCTTCACGGAATCACTCTGATTCGGACGGAACACACCTTGATACCAACTGGCTCTCCGATTCCAAGTCCCACTCGGTCTCCAAATGGGAAGTAAGGAGCCATATGGCCCAGCAGCGCATTCAGGTTATCGAATGTTTCCTCATTCGGCTATATAAGCATATCTATTCAGAGATTCGCCTATACATTGAACGGGAGAAACTTACATCCCCGCCCCGGATTGCTGATCCATACACGAGCCTCGTGAGCTCCGTTACATTCAGCACTAGGTCTACGAACGTAGAGGTGGACGACATCTCAAGGTTCAGTTGGGGGGCGTTATCGAGGAACGTGGCAGTCAATAATGGGTGAAGGCGTGATGCAAGTGTCTAAGTCACACCGTGATATGGATTCAATATCACTTGCGCGGAAGTGAAAGAAAGGTAAACGTACACTCAGCGCACTGCATTCACCACTGGCACCGGTCTCCGAACTCTCCCAATCCAGTCCCAAATCACTATACTCAAGCGTGTCGAGGTCACATCCTATAGACCCACGCACCAGGTCAAACCTATCCAACCCAGCATATTTCTCGGGTGACCCCAAGTTCGAGTCTCGTGGGGCAAAGGTAGCAACAAACGAGTCGAACGCAGTAGTAGAGGGGAAGGAATTGGCAAAGTACCAAGTGGGAATCGAACCAGTCATTGCGCCAGCCGACACACTAGAGGAAGGGGAGACCAGAGCGTGTTCGAGGAATGTGGATAAGGTGAAGAGCAACGCAGACTTAGACTAATACGTATGCGAAACCGTTAGTTCGATCATAGTAACATAATAAAGGGTGGATTCTGACCGAGCTCGTCAATGACGCATCCCCGCCTACACCGCGCGAATCTAAGGGACATTAGTAAATCAGTACGCTTCAAATATCTCATAAGCCATGATACTTACCGCCAATCCCTAACGCGGCCAATAAACCGTCTAAAATCCTTGCACCAGGTCCTTCTTCAGCTACACCCCTCAACCCAGCACCAGATACTACAGCGACCGGAGCGTGCTCCAAGAGCACGCTGATCAAACGCACGGCATCGGCGCGGACGGCGGCCAAGATATGCGCGAGCGCCGCCGCAGCGAAGAGCAAAAGAGGCGGAGCATGTGGTACTAATGTGCTCTATGGCAGAATCCAATTATAAAAGAAACTGCGAGGATAAAGAGAGACTTACCGATGGTATTTGATCAAGAACCCACTCGAGAAACGTTATTAATGACTTGCGCACGGAATGGTCCTAATTCGTTGAATCAGTCAAGAGCACAATTATCTAGAGCCCTTCAAATACTCACGTCGTCTGCAATTAACTTCGCCACCGCCCCAAACAAGCTTCCTAAATTCGGTACAATTAACTCTGGGTGGTCGCCCAAAAGCTCTCGCAAACCCTGCAAAGCATCTTAGTTCAATCAATTAATTTGTACTGCAGCCACTAACGTGAGTTATAGACGTCAACGACAGCGTACCTTTGCGTGTCCCCGGACTATAATGCCTCAAATGCACAAGCAAGTCATCATAGGTGAGCCTCCGTCGAGTGGTGGGCACACCGTGTTCTGCAACATATTCCTCAGTTCGAATAGTCTGATTCGGTAGGGCCACAGCTTTAAATTTTATCAGAATTTTATCAAGGATTTATAATAACGTACTTACATCGGGCCTTGAAGGATGTGTCTATCACATTGCTCGCCGGCTGTTTGCCTTTCCCGAGCTTGAGCTTAGCTTTCTAGCGTTCCAGACATGCTCAATAATGAAACTTGGTGGTGCATTAATAAATGAAGCCTACAGCAAAGTCCGCCGCCTTTTCCTTTCGTTTCTTCGAGCTTTTAGGCATTGTCGTGTTGTGGTCAAGTAAAGTTTACCGCTTGGACGATTGGGTAAGCATTGGCCAAATGCTAATTTGAAAACGACTTTGTTCGCCGCCACTCACCCGCCACCAGCTGGACATCTCCAAAAATGCAACTCCGAAGGACTAGACAAACTCTGATAGACTTGCCTACTTAACTAGTTTATTTGACACTCAGCGGATATCCTATCCATCATATCCTACTTCAAGGTGTACTCAGCGCGACGCTCACAGAAGACCGCCACGCCCTCGAATCAAGTGCTCGCCGGTGGGGCCATCTCTAACTTGAGCCAATCATGTCAACTTTGCTGCAACCTCGACTCTGCCCACGTACTCTTTATTTCCGGAATCTGCTTCTCCAACGACGCTCCCCGCCTAGATCCTTTGTTCCAAGACCGGGGTTCCCCACCGGTTCCCTCTACACCGCCTCGTAGTCGACAGCGTCGTTGGCATCCCAGTCTTCGCCCCTCAATCAATTGCCTTTTGTGGCATTTCTTGCGGCTGAGCAGTGCGACGAACACGCGCACGAACTGCGCTCGTGTCTACCAAGCTTGCATAAGCGACTAGGGAGCAGCCCCAGAGCCATGCCCACAAAGGGAAGACTGTCTGCCCAACGACCTGGCTATATGGATTCGACAACCACACATAGTATATAGTATATAATCTTGTCTCCTGCCCCCCCTTCAGACCGTCATCCCCGCATAGCAGAGCGTTCTCGCGAGACACGATGAACGTGGACTTCCCGACGACTGCGACACGCGCGGATACCAAGCGCAACGGTCCTACTCCGGTCCATGGGCCCAAACTCAGTTGTCATTACACCCGAATTAAACCCCCGCGCGCAGCAAAAACACTGCGTAACATACTTGGCATGACGGTATAAAACCTACCCGGCAGATCAACCAACTTCACTATCCACTCACCGAGTTCTCGCCAACTTCTCCACCAATCCGAGCCCTACTCCCTATCACGATGAGCGACCAATAGTACGTTCGCACCTCATATATGCCTCACTTACTCACCTATAACTAACAACATCTTTTTCAGTCACCCGATTTTCAGCCAATTCGAGCTTGACCCCTCCAGGTGTACCATCCGCAATACACCCCACCCCGGCTGGCCAATGCCTCAGCCACAGATCCCGGGCACCCTCACCGTCAACGATCCCCCTCCAGCTCTAGAAGCCGGGTTCCTGCCTGGCAGCAACGTACCATGGGGCATGCCTCCTGGCGCTGGACCCCGTCCATGGCGTGGCCCACCCGAACAAACGTATGCGCATTTCCACTCAACCAACCATGCCGCTTTTTCCGCCATTCTATCCTCGTTCATGGTCTAGTTACTTACGAGACCTCCGTATTTTTAGCCATATGCCAATGGCAGGTGCTTACGCTTCGACACCTGTTGATCTTAACGCAATGAGGGCATTGAGTATGGGCCATTCCGGAGGCCTAGCTGGATCTGGGGGCCGATTACCCGAGCCTCGAGCAAGCCGTCATGAATCACGGTATGGCTCAGGTGGATACGGCCCAGTGCCAGGGAGGGGGCGAACCCATCGTAGTTAAGAGCGCGGAGTCTTCGAGTGTGATGATTTTCTCGGACGGACAGCCTGATTTAGTTTTGATTTATGTGAATATTCTAATGAATTTGGACACTGTTTTGTAAATGTGGTATGAGGGTGTGACATGAGGCTCGTGGCGCGTAATGTGATTGCGGAGCCGGGCCTAACTTGAAAGTCATAGCTCATCGGCACGGCGAAGGATCAAATGAAACTGACAATAGCCATCAGCCGATCTTGTTCAATAGAGGATGCATTATTGATCGGCGCTCCAGACCGAATAAACTAAGATGCGAAGCCGAAGTCTACAGAGTACACGAACTAATCTACATATAGAGCGAAATAATAGGGAGCTCAATCTAAGTCGAATATCATTCAGCAACAACGAAAGCGGGCAGCCTGCCAAGATGTAAATTAGTATTCATACCAACAACATGAGATATCAGGGAATCATACCTCAAGAGCTACGTCCGAAGATTGAGTAAACTGGGAGTGAAGACACCGAGTCGCGCGGGCGGTACTCTGGTAGCGTCTCAATCGACCTCCTATCTGGTGACACGGAGGCCTTTCGTTGTTCACGAGCAGGTGGTCCGAAAAATCCGTCAAATGCACGCGCAAGAGCGGGGGACACAGCGGGGTGTAGAGAGTCCGCTTGAGGTTGGTAGGCCAAAGCAGTGTGGTTACGGGTACGAGCCATGACTGAAAGTGTAAAAATCGAAGGTCTGTTGGTACCAAGAGAAGAGGCAAGCTCTAGGTAAGAGGATGTAGTAGTGCGGGGTAGTGCAGAGTAGTGACGAGACGTAGTGCCATAGCTCTACTTTTATAGACCTGACAACAATTGGGATCACACACAGGAGAAGCGCACTTGGACCATAGACTCCGGTGGACAATGCAGTACGATGATGACCGATGAGTGATGGACGCACCTCGGCGCTTGTTTCAAGAAACGCGCAGATCTTCACCTCACTGCCTGTTTGAGCGATGGTGGCTGTACCCATTGCAAACAAATTCATTTCTAAAATTCTAGAAATGGTAGTATTTGACAGTTGGGCTGGATGGACGAGGTGGCGAGTGCGACAGCCGGCCTACGGACGTTTTCGAAAACGTCCTGTGATGGCCTCGACTCAGGGTCGCGGAGAAGACGATGTTGGTGCCTCGCTATTGCCTCAGTCCTGCTTATTGTAAACAAGCTCCGCCGGAAAGAGTGACGGACTTAATAAGATCATAACCGTTAAGCTCGTGTTAACAAGCTTGAAACTCACACGCCTTACCCATAATGTGAAGTTTCCCTGAGAGACGAGACTCAATTCAATTGGTCGCGTATGTCAGGTCGGCTGGACACACTTGTGATTTTGCCCTCGGTGTTTTAAGCCTAGCTAGACACTGAGAGCGGAGTAAGTCAGGTTTAACTATGCTAAAACATACTGGTGCTAACTGGTATATCAGAGCCAGCGCCAGCCAGTACCAAGTCGAAATCTAACGCCTGGCATACATAAAGTGTTTGTATGCGTGGAAATTATCGGGCTGAAGTTGATCGTAACTATAAGATGAGCTATATTACCAACCGCTCGGACATAAAGATCCTTGTATGTAGTACCCCTTGATATACCCGTATAATAGAGTTCACGGACTTAAATATAAGTAGTAGATAGTTGCTATGAGATATAGCAGTGCCCTAGCCCTTAAGAGCGATCATCCGATTGTATTTCAACCACAGCCTAGGGAAAATACCTGCGGTCGGTACAGACGACTGTGGACATTCCGCAGCTTATCATATGGAATGCCGAGTAAAAGTTGAGGCTATTTACTTTCTTACTGTCGCTATATGCTAGCGGTTTGCGCGACTAAGTTTGCGAGCTGGGTGTATCTTTTTGCTAAAACACTTTTGAACCCACAAAAGAGAGACATGGCGATCGAAGGACGAGCTCCGCTAAACGCGCGCGCCTGGACCCATTTAATTTGATGACATGATAATTGAACATAAAGTATACTGGCAGACTGCGCGTTACATGAACTCAAGGACTTTTGTACGCTGTGTAAGGGAACGATGTCCATAGCGGATATGAGTACTAGGTATCATGGATTTAAGATGTGGAGATAGAGAATCGAGATGTTGGGATGTAACTATGGTCTCCTGATTCGTTCCTCCACAGTGTGGATGTTGACCTGGCTAAAACCATGGCTCGTGAAGCGAATGGCTCGGAACAATATGAAATCCGGCGCGATGGTCGGGTAAAGAAGTGGGCAAGGCTTCTGAGCTGAATTAAGGGTAATGACTCGCGACTTATTTATACATACATACCTTATGCTTATTCCCGCAACGAGAATGATTGGTGCCCCGGCAAGCTGCGGCCCAGGGGTAGAATACAGTATCAACACTTTAAGGAGATCCAGCGTGGTCTAGAACCGAGAGAAAAATGTCCAGACCGGTTTCATCTGGTATGAGATCGATTACATTAGCCATTGAGTCCCACGTAGCGGGAGTTCGAACATGTTTGCCAGCGTGGTCGTGATCCAAGACCGCAATGCCCGTCCAATCACGGTCCTCGGATAACCTATCGTGGTGTAGAAGTGCTAGGCAAGGATCCAACATAGGCTCGCAAGCGTGAACTGAAGACAAGGTCTGAGGGTTGTCAACCGCTTAAGATTCCGATGAAGGATGATCAAGACGCCGAAACGAAATCGGCCGACGAAAAAACGTCCCGTCCGGACTTTGACTCGAAAAACACTGTAGATGGCTCAATATAAGTCAAACCTTACGACCCAACCGGGGCGTTACGTGGTGGGGTTGGGGAAATGTTCAAATCGTGTGGCGGCGTCCGGTGATTGGCCGGGCAATCAATTCGAAATGGCACCATCTCGTATCTGATAAGATGCAAACTCTCGCCGACGACCTCTCCCACCCCTCGTTTCAACCCCCTCTCTTAAGTTTCCTTCAATTTTTCGTCCGAGCTGGTTTGATTTAACTTCTATACAAATAATCTTCTGATGGCAACGCTCTACGCGCAGCCTACTAAGGAATGGGTGATCCCAGCAAAGCCGAAGCCCGGTAGAAAGCCGAAACGCGACGAACCAGTCGCGGACGAGGAAGCCGGAGTAAGTCCTCTGTCAAATCTGTCTTTCTTTATATCTCTACATTGTGTCGTGCGACGCGCTGCGGTTTGTGGTGACGTAGGGCACATGGGCAATCCAAGTGGGAGACCAGCTCATCTGGTATAGATAAGATGAGATAAACCGATCTGACCACCACGGCTGATCGACACCTCATTCATGTCACGTCGCTTGTTATTTTGATTTACTCGAACATATCTGACACCTGCTATGTTTTATTAGAGCGATTGCAAAGCCAAAAAGGTGCAAAATCGGTACGTGTCCGTATCAAATCTTCTGGTGATGGCGCTTACTGAAGATCGGGCAACCGCTTCTCGGCTTCCGTCCCGGCCCCTAATTCTATTGCTATTGTCCACACAATAGTGCTGCTCAGCGTGCCTTTCGGGAGCGAAAGCAATCGCAGCTAGCTGATCTTCAGGCTCGCTTGACTCAATACGAACAAGGCGAGATCGAACGAAACGTTGCCCTACAGAACGTAGCCAAAAAGCTCAAGGAAGAGAATGAGCGCCTGAAATCTGTAAGCGTCATTCTTATCCCTCCCGCTATGGATGTGTGCCTAACGCCCAGCTAGGACAATGAAAAACTACGTGAGGAAGGGGACCGAGTTAGGGAGGAGAACATGTCGATGCGTACTAGGCTACGTGAACTACAAGAAGAATTCTCGGCGTATCGGCGTAGTGTCGATCCTTCCTCGTCGCATCTTGAGACTCAGTCATTCATTTCTACTCGTAAGAGGTCTCGCGCCGATAGCGCCGCCCCGCTAAACGTCCTCACTCGGACCGCCTCTCCATCCCCTGCCCCCGTCGACCCGCCGCCGACTACCAAGCGTAGGCGGGGCAGCGACAACACACGTGCAACAACACCAGCGCCAAACACTAGAGCCTCTGCCGCCGCATCCCGACGCGTTGCAACCAAGGGCTATAGCACCTTGCCTCCTGATTATGCCCCGCCCCCTCCGATCTCTCACGTTTACTCGCCTGCGTCGACCGATGCGTCTTCACGCCCATCGTTGGTCATGTCTCCCGAGGCATCTGAGAGTTCTTCTGGCGCTGGGCCCTCTTCTTATGGTGCGCCCGAGTAACATCTGCTACCGCAGAGCTTACTGACGTGGATTATGGATAGACGATATCTCTCCCGACGTAGATACTACAATGAGCGGATTCGATCCAGAGAAGCTTCCTTCGCCAGAATTCGTCGCAGGCACCCCCACTACATCTACTCGTCTACATCTAGAAGATTGCGGCTATTGCAGCAAAGACTCGGAAGACTGCGTCTGTCGGGAGATCAGCATGGGTCTCAACCAGCTGATGGACGCAAACCCGGCCGGACCTAGTACCGCCGCTTTGCTACCGAACGACATCACTAGTTCTAGGACCGCGAACGACTCTAGCTCTAACACAAAGTCTTCTATCCTAGACAACCTTCCTCCCGTTCAGCCGGGCATCCCCCTTCGACTCCGGCGCTCCAAGCAAGCCAGCTCGAGCACCAGCTCAACCATAATCGAAGGCGGCCCAGTCCACCTCACACCTGTCCCCCAGCTCGTCCAACTCCAACCCCCACCCGAGCCTGAAGCCGATACGCGAGCTAAGCCGGTCTGCTCCGGCGATCCCTCCAATTGCGCCGCGTGCGCAAACGACCCGTTCGGAAAGGCCTTTTGTATGGCGCTCGCAAGTGGGGTCGTATGTCGGGATAAGAACTGTATGCGCTGCCCTAAGCCCACTTCTCAGTCCTTGGCCTCTAGCTCGTCGTCTCGGGTTCGATCAAAGTCTGAGGATATAGAAGCAGTGGAGAAGGATAAGGGAAAGGGCAAGGCGGGTCCGATGGACGTTGATGTTGGCTCGAGTTCGGGTGTGATGGGGATGGGAGTTGGGATGGGAATGGGGATGAACATGGAATCTGGGATGTTGCTCTGCTGTGGCGACCCGAAGCTATGCGGAGGAGGAGGATGTGGCGCGCGTGCTCCCCCATCCCCGGTCAAACTTCCCCGCGCACCTCAGCGGCCCATCCTCCAAAGCTCGGGCTCGTCGGAACTTTTCATCCACCGCCGATCAAGCATAGACCCGCAGGATAAAGATTCAGTTCGGCTCCCACCATTTTCAAGCGCAGAAGGAATGTCTATGGTACTAGATGAAGATCAAGAACTAGAAGAGGAGGAAGAAGGCGGCGAGAGGGACAAGAACAAAGACAAGGATAAAGACAAGGAGATCCCGACGAACGACGCTTGGGCTCGACTCAAGGCGCATCCCAACATCGCGTTTGCGGATCTTGCGCTTCTCGCGGACGTCGTTGCGCAGCGGACGAAGTGCACAGGTCCACGTGTGCGACTATCGCTTACGCC
>JANWGL010001786.1:0-12422 GCA_025200755.1 Ceratobasidium sp. C01
CGGTTTATCTCATCTTATCTTACCAGATGAGCTGGTCCCCCACTTGGATTGCCCATGTGCCCTACGTCACCACAAACCGCAGCGCGTCGCATGACACAATGTAGGGATATAAAGAAAGACAGATTTGACAGAGGACTTACTCCGGCTTCCTCGTCCGCGACTGGTTCGTCGCGTTTCGGCTTTCTACCGGGCTTCGGCTTTGCTGGGATCACCCATTCCTTAGTAGGCTGCGCGTAGAGCGTAGCCATCAGAAGATTATTTGTATAGAAGTTAAATCAAACCAGCTCGGACGAAAAATTGAAGGAAACTTAAGAGAGGGGGTTGAAACGAGGGGTGGGAGAGGTCGTCGGCGAGAGTTTGCATCTTATCAGATACGAGATGGTGCCATTTCGAATTGATTGCCCGGCCAATCACCGGACGCCGCCACACGATTTGAACATTTCCCCAACCCCACCACGTAACGCCCCGGTTGGGTCGTAAGGTTTGACTTATATTGAGCCATCTACAGTGTTTTTCGAGTCAAAGTCCGGACGGGTCGTTTTTTCGTCGGCCGATTTCGTTTCGGCGTCTTGATCATCCCTCATCGGAATCTTAACGGTTGACAACCCTCAGACCTTGTCTTCAGTTCACGCTCGCGAGCCTATGTTGGATCCTTGCCTAGCACTTCTACACCACGATAGGTTATCCGAGGACCGTGATTGGACGGGCATTGCGGTCTTGGATCACGACCACGCTGGCAAACATGTTCGAACTCCCGCTACGTGGGACTCGATGGCTAATGTAATCGATCTCATACCAGATGAAACCGTTCTGGACATTTTTCTCTCGGTTCTAGACCACGCTGGATCTCCTTAAAGTGTTGATACTGTATTCTACGCCTGGGCCGCAGCTTGCCGGGGCACCAATCATTCTCGTTGCTGGAATAAGCATAAGGTATGTATGTATAAATAAGTCGCGAGTCATTACCCTTAATTCAGCTCAGAAGCTTTGCCTACTTCTTTACCCGACCATCGCGCCGGATTTCATATTGTTCCGAGCCATTCGCTTCACGAGCCATCGTTTTAGCCAGGTAAACATCCACACTGTGGAGGAACGAATCAGGAGACCATAGTTACATCCCAACACCTCGATTCTCTATCTCCACATCTTAAATCCATGATACCTAGTACTCATATCCGCTATGGACATCGTTCCCTTATACAGCGTACAAAAGTCCTTGAGTTCACGTAACGCGCAGTCTGCCAGTATACTTTATGTTCAACTATCATGTCATCAAATTAAATGGGTCCAGGCGCCCGCGTTTAGCGGAGCTCGTCCTTCGATCCCCATGTCTCTCTTTTGTGGGTTCAAAAGTGTTTTAGCAAAAGGATACACCCAGCTCGCAAACTTGGTCGCGCAAACCGCTAGCATATAGCGACAGTGAGAAAGTAAATAGCCTCAACTTTTACTCGGCATTCCATATGATAAGCTGCGGAATGTCCACAGTCGTCTGTACCGACCGCAGATATTTTCCCTAGGCTGTAGTTGAAATATAATCGGATAACCGCTCTTAAGGGCTAGGGCACTGCTATATCTCATAGCAACTATCTACTACTTATATTTAAGTCCGTGAACTCTATTATACGGGTATATCAAGGGGTACTACATACAAGGATCTAAACACTTTATGTATGCGAAGCGTTAGATTTCAACTTGGTACTGGCTGGCGCTGGCTCTGATATGCGAGTTAGCACCGATATGTTTTAGCATAGTTAAACCTGACTAACTCCGCTCTCTGTGTCCAGCCGACCTGACATACGCGACCAATTGAATTGAGTCTCGGCTCTCAGGGAAACTTCACATTATAGGCAAGGCATGTGGATTCCAGCTTGTTAACACGAGCTTAACGGTTATGATCTTATTAAGTCCGTCACTCTTTCCGGCGGAGCTTGTTTACAGTAAGCAGGACTGAGACGGTAGCGAGGCACCAACATCGTCTTCTCCGCGACCCTGAGTCGAGGCCATCACAGGACGTTTTCGAGAACGTCCGTAGGCCGGCTGTCGCACTCGCCACCTCGTCCATCCAGCCCAACTGTCAAATACTACCATTTCTAGAATTTTAGAAATGAATTTGTTTGCAATGGGTACAGCCACCATCGCTCAAACAGGCAGTGAGGTGAAGATCTGCGCGTTTCTTGAAACAAGCGCCGAGGTCCGTCCATCACTCATCGGTCATCATCGTATTGTCCACCGGAGTCTATGGTCCAAGTGCGCTTCTCCTGTGTGTGATCCCAATTGTTGTCAGGTCTATAAAAGTAGAGCTATGGCACTACGTCTCGTCACTACTCTGTACTACCCCGCACTACTACCTCCTCTTACCTAGAGCTTGCCTCTTCTCTTGGTACCAACAGACCTTCGATTTTTACACTTTCAGTCATGGCTCGTACCCGTAACCACACTGCTCTGGCCTACCAACCTCAAGCGGACTCTCTACACCCCGCTGTGTCCCCCGCTCTTGCGCGTGCATTTGACGGATTTTTCGGACCACCTGCTCGTGAACAACGAAAGGCCTCCGTGTCACCAGATAGGAGGTCGATTGAGACGCTACCAGAGTACCGCCCGCGCGACTCAGTGTCTTCACTCCCAGTTTACTCAATCTTCGGACGTAGCTCTTGAGGTATGATTCCCTAATATCTCATGTTGTTGGTATGAATACTAATTTACATCTTGGCAGGCTGCCCGCTTTCGTTGTTGCTGAATGATATTCGACTTAGATTGAGCTCCCTATTATTTCGCTCTATATGTAGATTAGTTCGTGTACTCTGTAGACTTCGGCTTCGCATCTTAGTTTATTCGGTCTGGAGCGCCGATCAATAATGCATCCTCTATTGAACAAGATCGGCTGATGGCTATTGTCAGTTTCATTTGATCCTTCGCCGTGCCGATGAGCTATGACTTTCAAGTTAGGCCCGGCTCCGCAATTACATTACGCGCCACGAGCCTGATGTCACACCCTCATACCACATTTACAAAACAGTCTCCAAATTCATTAGAATATTCACATAAATCAAAACTAAATCAGGCTGTCCGTCCGAGAAAATCATCACACTCGAAGACTCCGCGCTCTTAACTACGATGGGTTCGTCCCCTCCCTGGCATTGGGCCGTATCCACCTGAGCCATACCGTGATTCATGACGGGTTGCTCGAGGCTCGGGTAATCGGCCCCCAGATCCAGCTAGACCTCCAGAGTGGCCCATACTCAATGCCCTCATCGCGTTAAGATCAACAGGTGCCGAAGGGTAAGGACCTGCCATTGGCACATGGCTAAAAATACGGAGGTCTCGTAAGTAACTAGACCATGAGCGAGGATAGAATGGCGGAAAAAGCGGCATGGTGGGTTGAGCGGAAATGTGCATACGTTTGTTCGGGTGGGCCACGCCATGGACGGGGTCCAGCACCAGGAGGCATGCCCCATGGTACGTTGCTGCCAGGCAGGAACCCGGCTTCTAGAGCTGGAGGGGGATCGTTGACGGTGAGGGTGCCCGGGATCTGTGGCTGAGGCATTGGCCAGCCGGGGTGGGGTGTATTGCGGATGGTACACCTGGAGGGGTCAAGCTCGAATTGGCTGAAAATCGGGTGACTGAGAAAGATGTTGTTAGTTATAGGTGAGTAAGTGAGGCATATATGGGGTGCGAACGTACTATTGGTCGCTCATCGTGATAGGGAGTAGGGCTCGGATTGGTGGAGAAGTTGGCGAGAACTCGGTGAGTGGATAGTGAAGTTGGTTGATCTGCCGGGTAGGTTTTATACCGCCATGCCAAGTATGTTACGCAGTGTTTTTACTGCGCGCGGGGGTTTAATTCGGGTGTAATGACAACTGAGTTTGGGCCCATGGACCGGAGTAGGACCGTTGCGCTTGGTATCCGCGCGTGTCGCAGTCGTCGGGAAGACCACGTTCATCGTGTCTCGCGAGAACGCTCTGCTATGCGGGGATGACGGTCTGAAGGGGGGGCAGGAGACAAGATTATATACTATATACTATGTGTGGTTGTCGAATTCATATAGCCAGGTCGTTGGGCAGACAGTCCTCCCTTTGTGGGCATGGCTCTGAGGCTACTCCCCGGTCGCTTATGCAAGCTTGGTAGACACGAGCGCAGTTCGTGCGCGTGTTCGTCGCACTGCTCAGCCGCAAGAAATGCCAAAAAAGGCAATTGATTGAGGGGCGAAGACTGGGATGCCAACGACGCTGTCGACTACGAGGCGGTGTAGAGGGAACCGGTGGGGAACCCCGGTCTTGGAACAAAGGATCTAGGCGGGGAGCGTCGTTGGAGAAGCAGATTCCGGAAATAAAGAGTACGTGGGCAGAGTCGAGGTTGCAGCAAAGTTGACATGATTGGCTCAAGTTAGAGATGGCCCCACCGGCGAGCACTTGATTCGAGGGCGTGGCGGTCTTCTGTGAACGTCGCGCTGAGTACACCTTGAAGTAGGATATGATGGATATGATATCTGCTGAGTGTCAAATAAACTAGTTAAGTAGGCAAGTCTAGCAGAGTTTGTCTAGTCCTTCGGAGTTGCATTTTTGGAGATGTCCAGCTGGTGGCGGGTGAGTGGCGGCGAACAAACTCGTTTTCAAATTAGGATTTAGCCAATGCTTACCCAATCATTCAAGCGGTAAACTTTACTTGACCACAACACGACAATGCCTAAAAGCTCGAAGAAACGAAAGGAAAAGGCGGCGGACTTTGCTGTAGGCTTCATTTATTAATGCACCACCAAGTTTCATTATTGAGCATGTCCGGAACGCTAGAAAGCTAAGCTCAAGCTCGGGAAAGGCAAACAGCCGGCGAGCAATGTGATAGACACATCCTTCAAGGCCCGATGTAAGCACGTTGATATAAATTCTTGAAAAATTACTGATAAAAATTTAAAGCTGTGGCCCTACCGAATCAGACTATTCGAACTGAGGAATATGTTGCGGAACACGGTGTGCCCACCACTCGGCGGAGGCTCACCTATGATGACTTGCTTGTGCATTTGAGGCATTATAGTCCGGGGACACGCAAAGGTACGCTGTCGTTGACGTCTATAACTCACGTTAGTGGCTGCAGTACAAATGAATTGATTGAACCAAGATGCTTTGCAGGGTTTGCGAGAGCTCTTGGGGGACCACCCAGAGTTGATTGTACCGAATTTAGGAAGTTTATTCGGGGCAGTGGCGAAGTTAATTGCAGATGACGTGAGTACTTGAAGGGCTCTAGATAGTTGTGCTCTTGACTGATCCAACGAAATAGGACCATTCCGTGCGCAAGTCATTAATAACGTTTCTCGAGTGGGTTCTTGATCAAATACCATCGGTAAGCCTTTCTTTATCCTCGTAATTTCTCCTATAATTAGATTCCCAATAGAGCACATTAGTACCACACGCTCCGCCTCTTTTGCTCTTCGCTGCGGCGGCGCTCGCGCATATCTTGGCCGCCGTCCGCGCCGATGCCGTACGTTTGATCAGCGTGCTCTTGGACCACGCTCCGGTCGCTGTAGTATCTGGTGCTGGGTTGAGGGGCATAGCTGAAGAAGGACCTGGTGCAAGGATTTTAGACGGTTTATTGGCCGCGTTGGGGATTGGTGGTAAGTATCATAGCTAATGAGATATTTGAAACGTACTGATTTGCGAATGTCCCTTAGATTCGCGCGGTGTAGGCGGGGATGCGTCATTGACGAGCTCGGTAAGAATCCACCCTTTATTGTGTTATTATGATCGAACTAACGGTTTCGCATACGCATTAGTCTAAGTCTGCGTTGCTCTCCACCTTATCCACGTTCCTCGAGCACGCTCTGGTCTCCCCTTCCTCTAGCGTGTCGGCTGGCGCAACGACTGGTTCGATTCCCACTTGGTACTTCGCCAATTCCTTCCCATCGACTACTGCGTTCGACTCGTTTGTTGCCACCTTTGCGCCACGAGAATCGAACCTGGGGTCACCCGAGAAATATACTGGGTTGGATAGGTTTGACGGAGTACGTGGGTCTATAGGATATGACCTCGACACGCTTGAGAATAGTGATTTAGGATTGGGTTGGGAGAGTTCGGAGACCGGTGCCAGTACCGAATGCAGTGCGCTGAGTGTACGTTTATCTTTCTTTCACTTCCGCGCAAGTGATATTGAATCCATATCACGGTGTGACTTAGACACTTGCATCACGTCTTCACCCATTATTGACCGCCACGTTCCTTGACAACGCTCCCCAACTGAACCTTGAGATGTCGTCCACCTCTACGTCCGTGGACCTAGTGCTGAATGTAACGGAGCTCACGAGGCTCGTGTATGGATCGGCAATCCGGGGCGGGGATGTAAGTGTCTCCCGTTCAATGTATAGGCGAATCTCTGAATAGATATGCTTATATAGCCAAATGAGGAAACATTCGATAACCTGAATGCGCTGCTGGGCCATATGGCTCCTTACTTCCCATTTGGAGACCGAGTGGGACTTGGAATCGGAGAGCCAGTTAGTATCAAGGTGTGTCCCGTCCGAATCAGAGTGATTCCGTGAAGTTTAGACATGTGCGTGTGATAGGTTCGAGAAGCAATGCAAACTCTCAATCTGACGTATTGCGAGCTTGTTTCATTGCTTGTCTCCCGGACTCCGCCGACCAATCAATCCATTCGCCGTCGCCCGAAGAAGAGTGGAAGAGTCGTGGGCGAAGATGCTGATGAGCATCAGGTGCGTGAAGTTGCCGCATATATTGTCAGATGTCTACGCGGAGAGGTATGTAAGCTCTCTAAGAAATTTCGTTTTTGATACTAATTCGGGTGCATTCGTTCATAGACTGGCACCACTACTGGCCTCTCCTCGGCATTATCGTCGACGTCGTATATTGCGCTTTTACCTACTCTCTGGGCTCTTCGCGCTGAGGAAGGCGTAATGTCTGCTGTCTTGCAACATGCGACTTCAGGTTCGGGAGTGGTAAACAAAATTGTGAGGCGAGCGGCCACGGAGTTTGTTGGGAGAATTGTGCTAGTAAGCTTTTAAACTCGGCTGGGATGATATATCTTAACGCAAATATAGCTGGACTCGGATCCTCGGTGTATTAGCACAGTAGAGCTGGACAAAGAGAGCTTAAGCAAGTGGACTTTGGGGTTACCGAGGACGGTCTGGGAATTTGGCGAGAAAGATATTCGAGGATCTGAGGTACGTTTTATCTATATGCAGTTTGTGGTCCCGTTTCGTCTGACAAAATGCTCGCTTATTGTAGGTTGTTTTGTTGATATTACTGAGAATGAACCAACGAAGGCTGTTGGACGAAGTGGTGGGTCTATGTTATGCGGAAACGTTAGTATTTGACGTTAACGTGCTTAACTAGACTCTGGAGGCGCTGCAACAACAACTAGCACCATTTTTCACCTTCGACCACGCAACAAGAGGCCCTATTGCTGGCCCTTGGACAAGACTCCCGGAACACATTCAACGACTTGCTTTAGATGCAGCGTCTAGCTTGTGTCAAAGCAGTGGAGCTGGTATAATAGGGCTGTCGAGCGCAGTGGAGAGGGCGACTGCAGGGAAAAAACTGGCTGATTACTGGCAGTACGTGCGACCGATGCCCTAACCTTAGGTACCATGTAGAATATTGTCTAATTTATTCTTCATTGTACGGTATCCTCAAATGTAAATGCAGAGAAGACCCAATATATCTTTCCTGTGGGGTCTTGGTCGTCCAACCAGCAAGTACCGTCTCGCATCAACATGTTCTCCAATGCCGTCTCCGCTCGCTCAACGGACCATCCCATTGCGGAAATGATACTCCTCGCATCGACTCGGCCTCCTGATCGCAATGCCAGAGCCAGCACCTCCGTCTGATCCGTATCTAACTCGCGAGGTACAGAGCATACCATCTTTCGTCCCCCAACCGTCACGATTTCATACCCGGCTCCCAAAGGTTTAAGGGCCTGGATGCTGCGCGCCACATCGTCCTCGGTGATCGCCCCGTCCTGCAAGGCACGCCTCTTCTCAATTTGCCGTAAGAGGTGTTGCATATCGACCAAGCCACCGGTCTTATCTCTCGCCTCAACACATTCGTCGACGATCTGTACACCGAGTTCAAAGCTAAAGTCTCCGAGTCCCAGAAGCTCGGCCCAGAGTCCTCCTTCTCTTGGACCGGCAAGAGGGTCTACACCGAGAGACGCGCACATGCTCGTGAACTGAGTGCGGAAAGCGGGGTCTGCGCGGATTTGGGCACGATGTTGGGCGGCGAAGCGAGTAAGGGCAGCGCGGAAAGAGGTGAGCTGAGCTCGGAGGTGGGCGATCTCTGAGTCTTTGAGGGATGTGGAGAGCGCTGCGAACGAGGCGAGAGATTGGGTTTGACGGTCGAAGGCACCGTAGCCAGCCCCACCCAGTCGATGCATGTTGTGTTAATGCGGATAGAGAAGATTATCAACGAATCTGATGCAAACTATAAGTGGATTTGTGGTTGAATGTCGGTACGGGGGGGATGAAGAAGGTCCTTGAAACGGTAACCTCTACAGTATTTGTCCCCGTGCGATTGGATGCCTATCTCCTGACTCCCATCTCACTCTGCCAACCTCAATGTTGCAGCTTCTTCCATCGGAAGTAGTTCAGCTAATTCTTAACAGGTGCTGCCTTGTGGATCTTGTATATGTCTTATATGTCAGTGTCTTGTGTAGAGTTGGTCATGTAATTCCAGCTGGATTTTATGCATGTAGCGAACGCGATACCAATTACGGCGCGGCCCTAACGTGTGGGGCACTGTATGTTTTCGCATAGGAGGTGCTCCGAAATCCCTATCTGCGTTTAGCTCGGGATTCTGTATACTCAGACACAGCGGGTAGTGTGTTTACAATGATAAGGTTACATAAAACTCCAACAAGAATCCGTAACGGTAGCACCCAAACCACTTCGCTCAAACCTTACTTGTAGCCACCACCCCTCCCCACCAACCTCGATGCTACATATTCTCCCCTTGGAGGTGATAGAATTAATACTCAAGCAATGTTATTTCACAGATATCCTGCATATCTCGGAGGTCAGTGACACACGTCGCTATCGGTTTACATTTCGCTTACCGCTGATCGCGGCACTGAGCAGACGTGTAGAAGGCTCTTCGATATAGTGTCCTCGCCTAAGGTTCAGCTGCAAATCGAGCTTGAAGCGAGCGGGTTCGAACTCCGCGAAAGTGCGTCACGGAATGGAATGGGACTAGTCGAGTTACTAGAGAAGCTCAAAAGTGTCCGGGATAGTGAGTTGCTCAATTTCGGCATGGTCCCAGTATAACTTCCTCGCTGAGACCTATGTAATCAGAGTGGCTCTACTTGGATATCTCAGATCGACACCGTTTGGATTTCCAAGAGCCGCTTGACAGAATGTCAGAGTACGTTCCTCGACTTGGATATATCCCTATTCACTCGACCTGGAGGTCCGATCCTTCGGCAACCTTCCGCGCATTCGATCTTGCTACTCATCAAATGCGGACTATACAGTCGGATGTCCTGTTCGTTAAGTCATCAGTGGACGTTAGCCAAGATTTGTTGGTCCAGATATCTTCTACGCCCGATGCAGATAGGTAAGCCAATCTCCGCACCTACGCTTCCACCCAGATCTCTCCATTGATTCCATTTTTACTAAATTCAAATCTAGCTTGAGTCCTTTTACAATATACCTGCGCACGTACACCGATGGATCGTTGCATCCGTTGGCCCGATTTTCTAGCTGGATAGTCCATATTCCATCTACCTCGCATGATTCCATGGGCCGCATGCAGGTTGAATTTCTGAAGGATCTCCTAGCTATCAACTTTCCTACTTACGGTGACCAAAATGAAATCCTGATATGGAACTGGAAATCTGGCGCTCTGCTCAACCGCATCAATATGGAAGGTACTTGCAGCTTTGGCTTTCTGACGTCGGACTGCCTGTCAGTTTTTAACTGCACAAACCCCGCGGAGACGAATCACTCAATTGGTTTGTTCATCTATGGCAACGTTCAAGAGCAGATGGTTGGCGCCCAAATCGACCCAACTGACTCCTGGGTTGTCGCCGACTATACTCCCTTATTGCCAAGCGTAGAGCTACGTTTTCCTTCACGTCTGGCGACCCTGTCTGCTATTGTACAGCACTCGGCCTGGTCTCAGCGGAATAGATCTACTTCTGGATCTTCGGTTTTCAGGATAAGTCAAGATCCGTCCATACTCCACCTGACTCTGTCTTTCCATCGAGGCGAAGATCTGGATGACCCGGCACCTAAGTATGTCTACGCCATTTTTATTAGTAGGTCGATGTTGCTGGAATACGTGTCAGGTTTGGTTTCTTCTGCTCGCCATAAAGCTCGTCGCCGCTTGAGGCGCATCGATTGGGACGATTGGGGAGAGGACATGACACGCTGGTTTCACTCTGAGCCTTTGATAGGATATGGACCGAGCTGTTGGATGGTGGAAGGTACTCGTGCAATCGGTACCAATTTTCTAGAACGGGATGGCGATCCCTACCGCGCGTTCAACTACGTGACGCTTCTCGACTTTCATCCCCCTACGGTGCGGCGCCCTTCGATCCCATATGACAAGTACCTGACGATATCCATGTGGTATGGTGTCGACATTCGGCACGTTGATTTGGATAGCTCTCGCGATGAGCTGTCCGACCTATTTAAGATTCTGGAGGATAAAACCTACGACTGCAATGTCTTTGTCGATGTCATCGACAGTGATACTCCGACCTTTACGGAAGGATTCGAGGGAGGAACAATATATTCAAGATTGCCTTACCGGATAGTTACTCGAAGGATACCAGAGGATATGTGGTCGAGGTGGGCACTCGACGAAGATCGGATTATAGAGATCCCTGTAAGTCTTGGTCATTTCTAGCTCGGTCAAGGACTTAATTCAATGTCTCTGTAAAAGCTTAATTCGAGAGGGGGGATGAAGGGAGAATTATACTCTCGGGTTTATCCAATCGAGTGACTTGGGTTGATGCGCGTGTTTTAGAGCGGGTTATGTGTCTCACAAGTGTCGATAAATAATAGATCGGCTGTAACTCGTGAAAAAACTCTTGACCCATCCAAAATTTACCGGAATTAGCTGCAATTCTAAGAACCGTAAAACCTGGCCCTTTAGAACTCACTTCTTGAAGTTCGGGCATTTTATCTTTCCTTCTAAACACTAAACAAATTAAAGACACGTTGTGACCGCATAGGAACAACATCGGCTTGCTCTTGCCGGGTATATGCGTAGCCCAGAGTTGGTCTGACGGTTAACCCAACTTACTCTAGACTCAGAGATAACTCTTAGCTCCATTCAAGTAAGCGTCCCGGTCGGTTCGCGTGTCAGCTAGAGGGTAGACTAGCTCTTGAAATGGTAACGCACTTTGACATGTAACGCCGAGCCTGGTTAGGTTTCGGACATTTTCTGGTGGAGGTTCTTATAAAGCTGTTCCACTCGCCTGAGTTGCTTGCTAAGAGCTCCATCTATGACCTACATATATCTTGATGCAGGGTGCGGGCACCACTGCTTGACTCGCCCCATTCTTGTTTTATATAAACTAGCGTGCTGGCCTTGTCGTATACCATCTGACCCTCGAGTTCAACCTCTAACGACATGCGGCATCACGACGGCACTGATCATAGTGTACTTGCACTTGAGACTGAATCTAAGGGTGGATCTATTCGCAAATTAGAGACTCTACCTGCGTTTTCTACTTCTAAATCCATGGCCGCGACCGGTCTCGATGCTTACTCGAACGTTTCGTTGCAAAGCACTACTCCTGGTAGACACGCCAGTCATCCTCCAGCTCAATCATTTGAGACAACAGCGCCCCCTCCAGAGCCGGTACGGGGAAATCCTAGGAATGTTTATGTAGTTGCAGCGTTTTGCAGCCTTGGCGGGTTTCTGTTTGGTGCCGATACAGGTAAGCGCTATAAACCATTTCTGGAAGGCAGACGGCTTATTATTGGGGATCACTTTGATAGGAAGTATTGGGTCGATCACATCCATGCCTCAGTTTGTAGAGATCTTTCCAACTCTTAAGAATGAAGCAGTGCTCGGTGCTCTCGTTGCTACTGTATGTATTGGCGTCATTGACCAACTTGTTAGAATGCATCTAATATCCTGGACAAATTTATTATAGATCCTTATGTCCGCCTCGCTCTCCAGTTTCGCATCTGGCTGGCTGAGCGACAAGTATAGTCGTAAATACACCATCATGATCGGAGCCTTCATATTCGGCCTCGGTGCTGCTCTTGAGGCGGCCAGTACAAAACTTCCAATGCTGATAGTTGGAAGGTTGATAGTGGGAGGTGTGTCTTAAGCCTCGGGTTTTTCTTATTCTCGCGAGCTGACCATTGTTCCGTGTAGTGGGCGAAGGCTTCTTTTTGTCTGCAATTGGAGTGTATTTGGTCGAGATCGCTCCACCCGATGGTATGTGCTTTGTGATTTTGAAGTCTA
>JANWGL010001786.1:12651-23435 GCA_025200755.1 Ceratobasidium sp. C01
GCTCTCACTATATCTACTTTAGACTCGCTCTGCGTGCTGATACGGTCTCTGAATGGGAAGGTCTTGGAAGCCTTTGACCGCCACTCTTCATCTGAAAAAGAAAAAGAAGAATTACTCGCTAAAGCTGCTGAACGGCAAGGGCGCGAGGAGACCATTGGCGTCGTGCAGGCTTTTAGGGACCCGGATAGTCGAGGACGAACCTTACTCGCTGTCTTCGTAAGTATTTTGTTGAGAGTTACTGGGCTGAGATTGAATGACGAGCTTTTTAGATGATGGGTATGCAACAACTCTCTGGAATCGACGGCGTACTTTTGTGAGTTGGTTGTACGGCCGAGTTTTTACGCGACCGCGACTGACATTCGGCTATAGCTACGGGCCGATACTTTTTGCTCAAGCTGGTAAGTAGCGGAACTTCAGTCCATCTTATAATTAGGTATTAACTTGTGTCTACGCAAAAAGGTTTGGGGTCGCGTCAAGCATCGTTCCTCGCATCTGGAGTATCTGGTATCCTCACTATTGTGTATGAGTCACTTCACATCCGAGTCGTATTTTTCGTTTTCTGACACGCACCTCACACAAATAGTTGTACCATCCCCGCCCAACTGTACCTACTTGACAAATGGGGTAGACGTTCATCAGCTATCGTGGGTGGACTGGTCATGTCAGTATGCATGATCGCTATTGGATCGCTTTATGCTACTGGGGCGCAAAACGGACAAGGTCGATGGGCGATCGTCGTGTTCATTTATGTGAGTACACTTGCAGCCTGGAAGCCGAGTATATGCGCTTACGTGAGGCTCCTAGCTCTTCGTTGTTGCGTAGGTCTACATCAAACACCCACAGATTACTGCTTTCTGATATTTCCAACTACAGGTTCTCAACCACTTGGGCGGTCTCATTCAAAGTATGCATAAATCTCATCTTACTCTGAATTTACTCGTCGCTCATCACCCTATCCTCAGATATTCATAACCGAGATCCAGCCTATGCGCGTGCGAGCAACGGCCTCCTCCCTCGCGCACAGTTCTAATTGGCTTGCGAACCTGGCGGTCGCACTCACCACTCCACTTTTCCTATCTCGTAGTCCTTCAGGACCATACTTCATGTTTGGAGCCTGTCTATGTGAGTACTCTCAATACTCTTTTTATCTTAGTCCAGATAGCAGGCTGACATGATTGATCAAGTGCTCACCTCGGCAGTGTGCATAGTCTGGATGCCTGAGACGCTAGGGAAAAGCCTGCAGGAGGTTGACGAAGTATGGGAGACGAGGATGAAGCGGAGTCGGGAACTGCTGAAGTCTTTTGCGACACTAGGAGCTGGGCATAAGCATCGGAATGAAGATGGTGTTGCCGAGTTAGAGGAAAGGGGCGCGGGAGTATGAATGTTCTTATGCGCAATCATCAGGGCGCTTGATTCAGCGCCGGGGAACGGGGGGTAACAATGTATATTATAGAATTTAGCAAACGCACATGATTGGCGCTCCACTATTTGATTCAACTGTATCGTTTACGATATGCAGTGCATACATGAACGCATAAATACATACCATAACTAATATATCCTATGAATACGAATTATATAATTAATATAATCCACTGTGCCGCTCTCTCAACCAAAGGCGTTTATATGTTTAAGAGCTTGGGGATCGCGTGCTGTGGATGTTTGGAATACTACGTGCAGGGCGTGAATATGGCGCAGCCGTGTTTATGCAGAGTTTGGCAAGTTAGTTTAGCGCCAAGGAGGAGGCCTCCCCCTGTGGATGAGAGAGGGTCACACAAACACGCCGTTAGAGCGCGCTTTGTCCTCCCTGGTTAAACTATGGGGGTGGTGTGCAGTATTTTCGCTAGAAATACGGATGTATGCGCTGTGTTCTGATTGTACGAGTTTAATATTATGCTCGTCAAGTTTCGACCCATACATTGATTCCTAAACAACTTGAGACGGTCCATAACAAAGCAGGACTTGCCTATGCGTAGGCTCTCATGTGGAACTCTTACTTTGCCTTCTCTTTGGTTCCTACACCCCCTACTATTCCAACCATTCCAAACGCCCACCAAAGTATCGCACTGGCCCACCACCTAGCACTCTCGGCGATCGAAAACATTCCTTGAGTGAGCTTGCGTACTGTTGCAGAACCACTGGCACGGTCTGGAGACTCAATCGGGAACGGAAGTGAGACACGAAGCTGGGAAAGCGAGATCGAAGAAGCGGCTTTGAGACCGGAGGTGAATCCATCCTCGTGAAATCCTAGTTGAAGACATAAGCATGGGTCAGGTAATGGTTAGACGTCGAGGCGCACCGTATTTAGTCCATGCGCCTGCGTATGAGATTCCGCGCACGTTCTGAATGCTAGGGAGCTTGGATTGTGCGTGGGTACTCTGGTAATAGTATCAGGACCTTGTGCGAGGCGTTAGTGTATCTTGAACCCACCTGGGCACTCATCACTGGATGTTCGTACGGCGATGAAGCTATGACCAAGTCAGGATGTGGCTCAAATGGAGGGTTAAGTGTGACGAGCACTGGGCCGTGGTTATCTTCGCTTATGTGCTGCACTTTGTTCATGCAATCTGATCAGGAAGGGTGAGACAAGTGAAACCGCAGCGATGAGATGTTCGCTCACATGTTCTGCAAGCAACAATTAGCAAATATAAACGCCTGACAACACCTGAGTGCGCTTACAATGACATTTTATTGACATTTGCTCTCATCATGCCTTCAGAGTCAACCTCCGAGAACGTAAGATAATTCCAGCAGGACCACGCCACGCGCCGCTTGGGCATTAGCTGTCTCGCGTGCTCGTGAGCCTTGCGGTAAGCAAGAACGAACGTTCACTGACGTTTGTATCCGCATGTAGCACGACTTGATTTTGGTTCCACGCAAATGAACCCAGGATGTCTGCTTCGCTTGCAGTTACCCCAGAACCATGTTGAAGTATCTTCAGGGAAGTGTCAGAGTGTGTAGCCAGAATCACATGGTCGAATTCTTCCGTTCCGGTAGGGAGGTGAAGAATAACCTTTGAGGACCCCGGTGTCGTAGAAACGGCAATAACGGGAGTGGATAAATGCAGCTGTGAGACTGGAAGCTTGGATACAACTCGTTTGACGTATCGATGTCTACCAAACCAGTGACACGTGTAAGTTCGGAATACTTGGCGGAACAGTCAAAATGGGGCATACGATCCTCCTGGTATTGTCAACCACTTTGGCATTCCGGTTACTTGGAGCAAGTGGTGATTGTACATGAACCTGATCAAAGTGTGTGCAGGGAAGTCGAGAGCGCAAGTCTCGGGAGGTGTTGACCAGATCGCGGCAGTCATAGGCTGAATTCAATTTATATAAACGATTTGGGAATATAAACTATGCGTGTTTACTCACAAGTATATAGTCGTCGGTAAACTCGTCGGAATAGCCGTTGTGCTTTAAATATTCCCCAATACTAATCTCAGTCTTTACATTATTCGCCCACTCAGAAGCTCTTTCGCGCTCTTCGACAAAGCTTTGGGCTGAAGCATTGAATCTTGTACCAATGTTTCCGTTAGACAAGTTTTTATGAAAGTGCACGCTACTTACCGTAGGATATCCCATATCATTCTCCACATACCAGGTCTGAAAAGGTTCTGGATTTGGCAGAACAGTGCCGTTAGGCCTTTTCCAGACCACTCGAATTCGCCCCGGTCGCGCGAGACACTAAACGTCATTTCAGTGGGAACTACTGGCACCTGAACGTCCGGAAGAGCGAGAAATCTCAAGAAGTTTGGATAGGAAGGCGGGTTGCAGACGATCTGGTACACAAAATGAATGAGACTTGAGTGAGCGAGCGCGAAGAACTGTCCTCACAAAACCTCTGCAGGGATGTCAGACAGAATTGAGAAAAACAATACAATAAACTGACGTGTCAACATCAATCTCCTCAACAGTCTTTCCGTTGGCATCTGGGCGCTTGAAATTGACCGTGTTGGCGTGACCTCCAGGTCTATTGTCGGCCTCGTACAGATGGACCTCTGCATTGCTGTGTTCATTAAGTGCCTGAAATTTTGTGATCAGATATTCTGGTTCAACAACCCCAACCAAGACTTAGACTCACCCATGTCGCTGCGAGCCCCGCTACACCAGACCCGACCACGGCCACGCGCGGTTTGCGGTTGAGATCTCCCATTGAACTGGATATTTGATAAAGTAGATATATCCTTTTGCCAGCGTTATTACCCTATGGCTACAGTCCCAGGTCGAGGTAGTGAGGTGAACTGGTCCGCGTTGGCATCATATAAACGAACAGGGGAGAATCCGCGATGTCCCGTGGGCCATGGCGCTATTTGGTTCTCGGTCACAACACACATGTACACACACATGGGCGCTAACCCTGAGCACCGTCATGAATATGCTAAATTATTGTCACGTGCCTTGTCAGAATATGAGTTGAATCTACGGCGAGAGTCGTCTAGGTTAGCGGATAAACAGGACATACTAGGCTGCGTACTCGATGTCACACCTCCGTTCCCCATTACATCGTATCTGTCGCCCACTGCACCAAATACCTTTGCAAGATAGAGAGTTCTTGCGGGCTTAGACCGCTTGGTTTGGCTTCCTGGCTGAACCTTTGGATATAGGAACCCCATGCTGAGATGACACGCTACGAGCCCGTCTGAACCGAATAGCATTGGTTCGGCTGAATTGTATGCGCGTCGTGGGCATGATCCAATTAGAGCATAGCCCTAGTATGTGGGGTGTTGCTTATTTTTCTCGCGTAGAATGTGCAACCAAATCCCTATCCGTATTTACTTGAGTGTATCGTATTATTGGATGCGACGAGCGGTGTGTCTGAAACGGCGAGGTTACATGAAACGCTAACAAAACAACAGAACTCGTAACTGTAGCACCCAAGCCACTTCGCCACCCCGCCCCGCCAACCTCGATGCTGCATATTCCCCCCTTGGAGTTGATCGAAATAGTCCTTAAGCAATGTGGTTTCAGAAATATCGTGCATATCTCGGAGGTCAGTGACACGCGTAGCTATCGGTTTATATTTCGCTTGCCGCTGATCGCGACGCTGAGAAGATATGTAGAAGACTCTTCGATACCGTACACCACCCAGAAGTGGACCGGATTTGGAAGAACCTTACCACACATGTGATTCCCCCAGTTTCAAGACTAAATTTTGCGCTCAATATGTAGGAATAGATCGTGGAATGTATGCGCAAAAAGATTGAATTAAATCGATTCACCCAGTGACAAGATATGAAGGATGCAAATTTGGGCAGTATCCAGATCTCATCACCGGGAAGTGGAACACATGGCTTTCTCATGCTTTGTGCAGCAAATAACACAACAATTGAGCTAAATCTTGGTTCTGGGATGCAAGTGGTTCTAAATACATTCATTCGAATGGAAATATCAAAGGCAGAGAGGGAGCTATGGATGGCTCTGGTAAAGGTTTTGGGTATAGTGAATAGTGCCAAGGCCTAGGTTGAACTTGCTGGGTCAGGACTGGCACAATTACAAGCAACGGCCCAGGAGAAACAAAAGGCAAAGCCAAGGGGTGGGAGGCTTGGGCGTGCATGTCTGTTCGTGCAAGAACAGATTGAGGAGGTTTGTGAACGTGAGGAATCACGTGTTTAGGGTTCAGCGAACCAAGGACGAGGACATGGTCGTGGCCATGGTTGTGGCCGAAGGTGAGGAGCAGTCGGGCCAAGTGAGAGAATGCACAAGAGGTATACGAAGGGTAATTCTAAGGCATCAAAATTGGCAGATGGAGATGAGGAGGCGCTTGCTTTGCGTTTTTTATTTGATTCTGAGCCCAAGTCTGAAAATTCAAGCTAGTTTTCATCCCAAGAGCATCTAACTTGCCAAATCTTTTGCTGTATATTGCATTTACACACTCAATTGTATCTATTATGACTCTTTGAATGAATCAATCCGTACAGTTGAGTCTAAAAAACTGACCGTTCCACTTCTGGGTGGCGTTCCACTTCCGGGTGGTGTACGGTATAGTGTCCTCGCCTATTCAAGTGCGGATGGTTGGCGCTCAGATCGACCCGACTGATTCCTGTGTTGACGTCAACTATACTTCCTTACTTCCGAGTGTAGTGCTATGTTTTCCCTCCCGTATGGCAATCTTGTCTACTATTTTACAACACTCTATGTGGTCTCAGCGGCACAAGTCTACCTCGGGATCTTCGGTTTTCAGGATAAGTCAATATCCGTCCATACTCCACCTGACTCTATCTTTCTTTCGAGACGGCGAACCAGATGACACACCACCCGAGGATATCTGCGCCATTTTTATTAGTAGGTCGACGTCGCTGGACTATATGGCAAATTTGGCTTCATCTACTCGCCGCAAGGCTCGTCGCCGCTTGAGGCGCATCGATTGGGACGACTGGGGGGAAGGACGTGACACGTTGGTTCCACTCTGAGCCAATGCTAGGACCTGAGACAGGCTCATGGATAGTGGAAGGGACTCGTGCGATCAGTACGAATTTTCTAGAACGGGCAGGCCACTACCTCAAATTTGACTACGTGCCGCTTCTCAACTTTCATCCACCTACGGTGCGGCGCCCTTTGATCACATATGACAAGTACCCGACGTCGTCCATGTGGGAGGGTGTTGACATTCGGCACGTTGATTTGGATAGCTGTCCTCCCTGTTTGAGATTCTGGAGGATGAAAATTACGATTGCGACGTCTTTGTCGATGTCATCGACGAGGATACTCCGACCTTTACGAAAGGGTTTGAAGGGGGTGTTGTAGTATCAAGGCTGCCTTACCGGATAGTTACTCGCGGGGTGCGATACGACATTTGGTTAAGGTGGGCAATTGATGAAGACCGGATTGTAGAGGTTCTGGTAGGTCCCTTTCTACCGGAAACAAGGATGTATGCGCCGTATTATAATCATGTTGGATTTCTATTGCGCCCTCCCCTCTTTCAACACATGCTTTATTCTCAACCCACTCGAGTTAGTCTATAACAAAGAGTGACAAATGTTGAATGGATACACTCCCGTAAGCCCCTCCTATTCTGCTTTCTGCTTATTTCCCACATTGTCCACAAGCCCAAATATTCCAAACACCCACCAAAGAGTCGCGCTGACCCACCACCTAGCATTCTCCGCGACTGAAAACGCACTTTCGCTTAGCTTGCGTACGGTAGCAGAGCCACTAGCACGATCTGGAGACGCTATCGGGAATGGGAGCGAAACACGAAGCTGAGAGAGCGGGATCGAAGAAGCGGCTTTGAGGCCAGAGGTGAATCCGTCTTCATGAAAACCTAGCCAAAGACGTTAGGGTGGGTTAGGTGGTAATACCTAAGTTTTGAGGCATACCGTATTTGGTCCATGCACCTGCGTATGAGATCCCCCGCACGTTCTGAATTGCCGGAAGCTCTGACTGTGCGCGAATACTCTGATAATGACGTGTTAGCACACGAAGTGGGTCGCAGCGACGTTCGTAACCGACCTGGGCACTCATCACTGGATGCTCATACGGTGACGAAGCCACAACCGAGTCGGGATGCGGTTCAAATGGGGGGTTGAGCGTCACAAGCACCGGGCCATGCTTGTCCTCACTGATGTGTTGCAAGTGGTTCATGCAGTCTAATTAGCATGTGAGTCAAGCAAAAACACGGCGATGAGATGCCTTCTCACATGTTCTGTGGGTTATCATTAGCAAAGACAAAGTTGCAATAACGGGCGGGTGGACTTACAGTGCAACTTCGTTGACGTTTGCTCTCTTTTCACCTTGAGAGTTGATTTCCGAAAATGTAAGATAGTTCCAGCAAGACCACGCCGCGCGTCGCCTGGGCATCAACTATCGCGGAAACATGAGATTTGGGGCAAGTAGGGGTGAGTGTTTACTCACATTTACGTCCGTATGTAACACGGCTCGATTTTCGTTCCACGCAAATGAGCCCAGAATTGCTTCTTCCCTCGCGGTTATCCCAGAACCATGTTGGAGCATCTTCAGGGAAGTATCCGAGTGTGTGGCTAGAATTACATGGTCGAATTCCTCCGACCCAGTAGAGAGGTGAAGGGTGACCTTGGAGGACTCTGGTGTCGTGGAGACGGCATTAACAGGAGTGGATAAATGCAGTTGCGAGACCGGAAGCTTGGATATAACTCGTTTAACGTATCGGTGTCTGTCGAACCAGTCACGTTTGTAAGCCCAACATATCTGACAAAATAATCTAGACGGGACATACGATCCCCCTGGTATTGTTAGCCATTTTGGCTTTCCGGTTATCTGGAGTAAGTGGTGGTTGTGCATGAACCTAACGAGGGTGTGGGCCGGAAAATCAAGAGCGCAAGTGTCGGGAGGTGTGGACCAAATTGCGGCTGTCATCGGCTGTATTCAAAACACCTCGGTTAAATGGATACGGATAGGTGGACAATTCACTCACAATCAAATAATCGTCAATGAATTCATTCGAATAGCCGTTACGCTTTAAATAATTTCCAATACTGAGTTCGGCCTTTGTGTCGTTCACCGAGGCAGAAGTTCTTTCATGGTCCTCAATCAAGCTTTGAGCTGAAGCGTTGAAGCTTTTACCGGCGTTTTCATTAGATAAATTTTGATAGAGTACCGTGTCACATACCGTAAGATATCCCATATCATTCTCCACATACCAGGTCTAAGAAGATTTTGGATTTGGCAGAACAAAGTTGTTGCGTCTTTTCCAGCCCATTCGAACTCCCCTCGGTCGCGCGAGACGCTAAATGTCATTTCGGTGGGAACTACTGGTACCTGGACTTCCGGAAGAGCGAGAAATCTCAGGAAGTTTGGATAGGAAGGTGGGTTGCAGACGATCTAGTAGATAAAGGAGATAAGGAGTATGAATCAATGGGCGTGAGGAATCGCTCTCACAAAGCCTCTACAATGATGTCAGATAAATTTAAGGATAATGGGATATTACACTAACGTGTCAACATCAACCTCTTCAATAGTCTTTCCGTTGCCATCTGGTCGCCTAAATTTAACGGTGTTGGCGTGACCTCCGGGTCTATTGTCGGCTTCGTACAGATGGACCTCTGCATTGCTATGTTCGTTGAGTGCCTAGATTCGTGTGGTGAGATACCTTACCGCAATGCCCTTAACTGGGACTGGGACTCACCCATGTTGCCGCAAGCCCTGCTACACCAGACCCGACCACGGCCACGCGCAGTTTGGGGTTGAGCTCTCCCATTAAACCGAGAATTTTGCAAGGTAAATGCGAGCCTCCTTATGCCAGCGTTGTTTTTCTATGGCTACAGTCGCAAGCCAACGTAGTGAAGTGAAGTGGTTCGAGATGGCATGATACAAATGAAGGGGAGAGGGGATCGGCGATCATCCGTGGATCAGGGCGCTAGTTGGTGCATCAAACGCTCGTCGCTTGTTTTTCGCATAGCAGCCTCTATAACCACTCGAGGTTCATCGTCGTTCAGGCAGAAGCATAAAATGATCTTTAGTGAAGGTCTTCGTACCCCTATTTACTATACTTAGTAGCTGACTGCCTCCGCCAATGAAGGCGTTATAGGAATTCTTAGTACACACGGGTGGGCATTAATTCTGAACACGATCATAGATGTATTTGAGTATTATTCCGTGCTTTGTTAGGATATGAGCTAGATCCACGTGTGAGATGCATATAGACTAGCGGACAAGAAAGACATACTGGGCTACATGCTCGATGTCACACCCCCGTTCCCCATTGCGCCATATTTATCGCCTACTGCACCAAAATCCTTTGCAAGATAGAGAGTTCTCGTAGGCTTTGACCGCTTGGTCGGCTCGTTGGATGAACCTTTAGACGCGGGAACCTCATACTAAGACGACACGTTCTCGGTTGCATCAGATGAATCCTTGCCGCCTGCTACAGAGGACGAAGTAGTGTCCTTACGGAGTAAAGACAATAGGCTCGAAGAGCTCTTTAGATTAGAGCCATGGGCGGATCGAGAGGAATTAGAGAAGAAGGGCATAGTGGACGAGGCACTGCGCTATGGAGGGGGCGCTTGGTTTAAGTAAAGAGTAGCGGAACCCCTCGCTTATTCTACAGAAGGACCCGTGCTTCTATTTTCTCGGCTACTACACCGTGCTCAGTGCGGGTTGTACGCCCGGACCAACTCACATGGGCTACATTCGCCGTTTCAACTACCCAAAGCGCGTGTGTTTTCTCTGGAGCTGCGAAACATCCAACCAAGGCAAAATCCGGAAGCCGTCCGGTTACTCTGAATAACGCATATAATCCGGTTTTTCCTGAGTAGAGTACCGAAATAGTTCTTACATTACAAGATCCCTGTTGGCGCATCGTTAGGCTACCACAACACTTTACGCGGCATTATGCATTGAATAGGTCGTTTGAATCATTCAAATCCATGAGGCTGGCACCAATATCAGTACGCAGGTCTGGCGAGCGATGGGCGCGTATTCTTTCCCCGTGCCTAGGGATGTAAAGTACCTGACTTCTGGAAAAAGATGAAATATATGTGACTTACGCATCCTATGCCTGAGCTAGTAAAATTGATTGGCCTCCAATTTATGTGAGATACGCACAAGTCAAACTATTGATACTTCGGAAATTTACATCCCAGAATACATTTACCCCGAAGCTCAAAGGTGGTATGTTTGTTGATAGCAGGACAAGTACGGTAGCGCGTTGTTACCACGATGAAAAGGCCCAACACATGTTGCAAAGAAACACAAGAAACTCAAATAATTTATGCTCGAGGGCCCATTCTTGTTGGTCTTGGTCTGCGTTACAGCGAGCCCTAAGCAACGTCTTAATTATAAAGGACTACTTGGTGTGCAGCTAAATGG
>JANWGL010001788.1:0-19073 GCA_025200755.1 Ceratobasidium sp. C01
TACAGTCTCAGACATAGTAGACTTATCAAGCGTATAGGTGAGGGCGAACTGATCGAAGGATCTAACCTTTCCCCGCTGGGCTGGCGGATTTAAACCTCAAACCAGACAGTCACTGGTCACATTGAAAGAAGGCTGAATACTGTCTGGATTGTAGACGTTCAACCCTACTGGTCCCCGTGGGGTGGCAGAACATCAACGTGGATCTAAGCGTGTTGTCCATCAGCTATCGCCGAATCTGGAATATTTCAGGGTCCAAGCTTCGGGTGGCAAACCGAGCCACACCAAATCTAGAACTCTCTATGCCGTGATACCAATAGGGGTTGATAGCCACGAGGCCATATTGCCACCCAGCCACAATAGGTAGATTGGTTCTCGAAAACAATCGGACCGGAATGTCACCAGCTGCTGAGTATCGATCCCAAGTAAATATCTCCGAACGTCACTGGAAATGAACAAGAAGCGCACAGACAATATCGGTAGCTTGAATACGGGGGATGCGTAACGAGCCAGACCGTTTGCTCCGTTGCCGTTCCAAGTGAAGGGCGCAAGCTGCTGGCTGACAAGTGTACTATTAGATCATTCTAAGCCTCGTGCCTCCTCCATTTCTGGTGCGCACTCCTATACCGTAGGACCCCGGGAAGCCGGCCACCCCGGGGAAGCCGGCCAGTCAAGGTATATCCACCCAGGATACACTAATTTTGCGTACAACCAGTACGCCATATTCCCGAGCTACGTCTCCAAAAAAATGAAATTTGAGCGAGATATGCTTGACGGGAGGAGAAGGTGTGGCTAGCCTTCTATAATTTCAAATTGAGGCCACCGTAGGACCTACAAAGCGAGCTGCGTTTCTTGCTCAAATCACGGAATAATCAGAAGATTCTTTGCATACCTAAAGTACATCACTGTCTGTTACCTGTAATGAAGAGATATGTGGGACAGTGTGCTTTGGTCAAGTTTTATATGGGGTGGCCAGCTTCCCCGGATATGGCGCTTTTCGGTGCCAATTTTGTATGCACTCTTTCTCTTTCATTCTTGCAGGTATCATCATAAGAATTTGCATAGTCGTTACTGAGATAGTCTACTATGGTCTGCTGAAGAAACCTCGGCAAGATTGAAGTAAATGCCGTTCCAATCGAGCATCTCCCAAAATGTGGCCGGTTACCCGGGGTTGCACGGTACCATGCGTCCCATTTTGTCATGCTCCAATCAGCTATGCGTGGATTTCGTTTCTGATGTATTCTGATATTTCGAGGCGCTTCAAAGCAGTCCGTGAACATCACCTCGTGTAGCTATGTTCATCCATCCAGTATCACATCAAAACAAACCACACCTGCATACGCAAAATTGGAAACGCAACAGCATTGCCGCAAGAACATCCTACTAGGAATAAACAAATAGGCAAAAAGGTATAGTGGAGAATACAGCTACATAGCATGCAAATCCTATTGTCCAGCCACCAAGAACGTACTGGAAACATCAAGTGTCCGAGATATAAAGCACAATCAAGTGCAAACACAGTCCATGTGTGGTAACTTGTACGATGCAGTCCGTAAAGAAGGGAAATGTGCTGCATGCACGTCATTTGGAAAGAGAGATTTCAGACAAAAATAGGGGGGAATGGAGAGATATTAGTTGACGTTCGAGTACGTGGAGGAGGTAGTTGCGAAACCGATTCGGGATTTCGAGCCGTCGTACTGCGCGATGGGAGTGGTTAGCGATTTGTCAAGTGTAAACGAATATATCAAAAGAACACTCACAGCCGTGTAGAATCGTTCCCTGGAAACAATCGAGTTTCAGCCTCGGGCACAACAAAGCTAGAACCCAGTACTTACAAAAAGGCATATCCGACGAGGAAATTCGAGCCAGTGTCAGCTTCGTAATCAGAAAGCTTAAGAATTAAAATGCAATATTAGTATTCCATCTTAACATTCGCATACAAAGTACTCACAGCGCTGACCACGCTGTAATAAGAATCAGCCTTTCCGCCGAGCTCGGTGTTCAATTTGCGAGGCCAGAGCTGGGCGTTAGGCGTGAACTCGTATGAAACCTGAAACTACGTCAATTTCGGCGAGCCGAGATAAAGAAGATGGACAAACCCCGTTGATGACGAAAAACAAAGACTTCATCTTGCTAACGCTCTCCTTCGGGATCTCGAGGAGCTTGGTGGCCGAGTCGATCCTGCTTCCAGGGAGAGAATCAGAGTAGGTCTTGAATGCTTTAGGCGTGATATAAACGAGGGTGGTGCCTAGACGACCAAGTGGTCAGTTATACGCATTGGACGTTTGCAAGATATCGACGCACCGGTATCGACGATTCCTGCAGATTTGGGTTGAAGGGTTTGGTTTCCGTACTACAAAAGAACTCAGTGATCGAAAAATATGCAATGGATCGGCCTTTCGTACCTTGATAGTCTGGTCGAAACCCCAGTAGCTGTGTATTATTAGTACAATGCGCATCTAATCAGCAAGCAAAGACTTACTTGTTCCAAGGCGACTGCTTCGTAACCCCAACCCAATTCAACTTGCCCGTATACTGCTTAGAGTTCGTACCCCCAAACGTGAGCTCGCCATTAACCACATCTCGCGACCTATCCAACCTCTCCTTGTTAATATTTAATTCGTGTAAATTGGACGGGAACGTACGTGGTAGGCATAAACGAAACCCCAAACACGTTAGAGCTGATCTTCTTCTGCGCAACTAGCGCATCCATTATAGTCGGTACAGGTTTGCCGTTATTGGGATCAAGAACGTTTTGGCTGAGAGCTGCGGGGCCGAGTCCGCTGTTTATTTCAGCGATATTGTTGTTAGTAGGGTCGAGAAAAGATGGGGTAGGGTCGGATGAGACTAACAGGATTCCATCGAAGCCTGCGACGTTGTTCGTTGAAGAGGCGACGCCGATGGATTTGTTGGAGATAGAGAGCGCCGGGGAAAGCGTAACGAGGTCCTTGTCTACTCAAAATTATCAGTAAAATGTTTATTTATCTGAGAGACAAACGCACAGTTGGTTCCTACAGCAGATCCGCTCCCGTACCTACCATCCCCCCAAAACACATTAGTATGCCAACGAAGAACGGACTAGAAGTTTACTCACGAAACGTAGAAGCTCTGAGTCTGCTTATGCGAGGTCTTTGTCTTGTTATACTTCTTCCCCGCTCCGAGCTACCCCACAAACATAATCACCATCAGCTCTCGCCTCCCACTCCAAATGAAAGCCGAGCTCACCCAAGTATACGCGCTCCCGGAATCAACCAGCAAATCGTCTGTGCCGCAAAAATTAATACGCGCCATTGAGTGATTTGACTCCTGGACTCACAGTACGTGGGAGGCGACCCAACACCCACGCTCAACGTATAATGCACCTACCACCCACCAACCCACCAACCCATCAACACCTCACACCACCCAAATCCAGATCCAAATCGAACTCACAGCAGTATTCTTCACAGCAACACCAGCAGCCCTCGGCTCCTCACCCCTCCCCTTCCCCCTCTTAAAAAGACTCTCAAACCTCGCCCGATCCCTATCCACAAGCGTCCCGCCCCGTTCCAACTTCAAACTCGCAGCAATCGGTACCGAGTCCACCGTCGCGCCCGATACACATCCAGGCAGCGCAACACCCACAACAGCGAAAAGAGCGACAAAATACATGAGGTCGTCGGAGAAGGGAGAAAGAAAACGCCGGAACACGTGCAGAGGCCGGGTACCGTATAAATGTCAAGCAAGGGGTTCTTGGCGTCACTCGGTGCTTCTTTCCGCTCGCTTCGTCCGCTCTCGTGTGTCATCGAACAAGTCAAATGCTGTAATAATGGGGGAAAAGCATAGGCATAGGCATATATTCGAGTCACAGCCAGCATAGTGTAGGATAAATTAAGTTACTCCACCGCCTCATAAACATATATGGATAAAACTGCATCATCTGCAGCACTATAATCGAGCGAGAGAAAAAAAAGACAAAACAAAAACGATAGTACAGAACAGAAACCATAAAAACAGAGCTACACACACAGAACAAAAAACGAAACAACAACAGGTGCAGATAGAGAGTAGGGAGGGGGTAGCGAAAAACACACAGCCAACCGTCTATCCACAATCCGTATATCCAATCCCAATCCAGTCTCGAAGAAATAGAGTAGACGTCTAGAATCTAGATTGTCCAAAGTCGGAGAGGTCGGAATAACTAATCCCAGTCCACGGTCACTCCTGCGGGTGTCGCGGTCGGACTCGTCCGTGTGCTTTCCCGCCTGATCCACCTTAGCGCCCGTCGGTCGTCTTCTAGGTACGGCGCCAACATGTCTCGGCACTTTCGGTTGTGCTCCTATACCACGAGTAAATATATTAGTCCACGACCTAGAAAATGGAGAGAACCGAGACGCACCTTGAGCCACCTCCTCTCATCCTTATTCAACAACTCCATCTTCACCATCCTCGTCTGAATAGGCACACACGTAAACCTCTCAAACCCAAGCCACACATCTCCCCCAAACTGGCCGCGTGTCTCCACCTACACACCACAAACCATCAACACCTGACTCTCCAAAGAAACAACCAGAAGACTCACCTTTCGAACGACGAGGGCACTCTCAATCCTCACTCCAAACGAACCTTCCTTGTAGAACCCGGGTTCATTCGTAATCACATGCCCGGGCTCGAGGGGGACGTCGATGCCGAACCCGTGCGGGCCCTCGTGTACGGAGAGGAACGAGCCGAATCCGTGTCCGGTTCCGTGCTGCACGCAATGACGACCGACGAAGAGTGACGACGACCGAGCGACGAGGTGACGACGAAGCGACAGTCAAACGAGGAGAGGAAACCACAACCAGAACAATGACGTAGAACAAATGACGCAATGAGCACCTCGTACCCCACAAACGTTCACTCTCGAAACTCACCAAGTAATTCAGCCCATCCTTCCACAACGCATGCCTCGCGAGAACGTCCAACTGCTTCCCGGTCGTGCCTTGCGGGAATATCGCAGAATCAATCGCGATATGGCCTTTGAGCACGCGCGTGAACGCTTCGCATTGTTCTTCTGAGGGATGACCAAAGTGGACTATTTTGGTAGAGCGTTAATTATAGAGAATGGCGGGGAGGGAGAGGGAGACGTACCGGTTCGTGTGGTGTCGCAAGTACCATCCTTGTACTGTCCTCCCGAATCACTACAACCAACTCATCAGTCTCCTCCCATTGCACTCACACCAAACTACTCACTTGAGATACGGAGTATGCACATCAATAGCGCTCGACAACCCCTTTGTCGGCGAATAATGCGGAAGCGCTAAACCCACCACATTCAGCTCAACTACCCAAATCACCACCCAAGAACGAGGGAGAACTCACCAGCATTGGCCCCAGTAGCCGATATATTCTCATAAGCAAGTCCCATAAAGTACTCGCCCTGCTTCCTGAACTGGGTCAACATCTCCCCAGCTTCCCATTCCGTGATGACGTTCCCAGCGCGGAGCTGCTCCTCTAACCACGCGAACCATTTTGTCTACACCCCAATGGATTATTATCGATTGATTCTAGAAGGGGGGAGGGGACGTACCATGGCAACACCATCTCTTATATAAGCCTTATGGAACCCCGCAATCTCTATTTTATTCTTGATCGCCTTGCTGGCCTCCACAAACGACGGCGCGATGATATAGTTCGCATACGTCAACATCAACGACACAGCATACGGCGTCTTGGGCGGAATAATAACCTATCCCCACCTCATTAGCATCCCTCCCATAATACCCATCTCACTGAGACGCACCTTTCCAGACCCAAACTCCCGCTTCCTCAAATAACCCCACACCTCACTAACCTCCCTAATCGACACCTTCAACTCCTTCAAATACCGCTTCACCTCATCCCCCAACTTCCTCGCATCCACAAACAACGTCGCCTTATCCACCCCCACCCACAAATACGCATGAAACAACGGATTATGCGGAACGTCCCCCCCACGAAGATTCAACAACCACGCAATCGCAGCCAAACTCGAGACAAACGTCGAATAGTGCGGAATGAGCCTAACCACGCCTTCCCGACTTCCCATACTCGCAGTCGAGTTGTGCCGAGTAGGACCCGTGCCCTGTCTCGACGGCGTCCTCATCGGACCCGAAGTAGAATTTTGCCGCGAGGGCGTGCGGGATGGGATCGGCAGGTCTGGAAGGGGTTTAGACACCGGGCGCTCGGCGTTGGACGTCGTAGCGCGCCGCTCGGGTGGGTGAGGTGGAGACGGGACGCGCGCTGCTGTGGAGGTGTACTTGAGGTCTGCGGCAGGGACCGGGTACTCGCGTAGCCAGTCCCTCAGCTTTCGGAGTTTCTCCGACGCGTGTTCGCCTGCAACGTTTAGTTAGCTTCGAGGTGCAATACACGGGGGGCGTAGAGTGAAGTGGGTGAAAGACTGACCGGCAAAGCGCAGTTCGTGCATGTAGATGGGGGCGGCGCTCTTGCTGGGCCGATCTTTCCAGATCTGGTCGACGAGGTTGCGCTGAGGATAAGCCATGCGCATGCCTTTGAGTTTGAGCGCCGTCGTGAGGGCCGTTGCTGTATCGTGTGCAATGAGACGCGAGTCGATCCCGATGGCCGCTCCGCGAGGGCGGTTCTGCAAGACGGGTCAGTACGGAAGGTAGAGGGTGCCAAATAGGGCGCGAAGCAGCGAGCACATGATACGATGGATGAGGCGACTTCGAAAAAGACTCACGAGTAGCCATTCGTTCCAGGGCTTGACATCAGGGGTGCCGACCTTGAACAACGTCCAATGGGTATCGATCTCACGCTCGGCTTGGATGTAGTAGCGCGAGTCGGTGAAGAGGTAAGCGTTGTTGAGCGAAACGATAGCTGTGCCGGCGGATCCGGTGAAACTAGTAGGTGCGTGAGCAAGTGGAGTGCTAAGCGAGCGCACGGAGAGACGTACCCGGAAACGTATTCCCTCCGCTTGTCCGAGGCCGCAACGTACTCGGACTGGTGGGCGTCCTCGCTCGGGATGATGCTGGGCGTCGTCAGCGTCCGCCACGAGAGAAAACGAATTGGACTTACTAGTAGTCGATCTTCTCATTTCGCATGAGCTTGCGCAGCTCGGATAATCGGCCGCCCGTGTCCGTACGACGGAAACCAGTGTCGGTCGAGGGTTGCCTGGAAAGCTTTTCGCGGGAAATGAGGCCGCCGTCGAGGTGGGTGAGCGTGATCACGCCGTCCTTGTTCGTGGCCCTTGCCCAGCCCCACTTTTCGGTCTGAGGCGGGGCGGTATAGCTCATCGAGTCGTCGGTAGCGCTGTCGAAAGAAACCTTGTCAAGGTCGGTGTTGCGCGAGGCATAGGTGGAAGAGGAGTTTTGGGAGTTAAAGGTGGGCCTCGAGTCGATGGAGGACTTTGAGCGCATGGTGGTCTTTGAGCTGGAGGTGTTGCTGCGCTTTACACCTGGCAGCTGGCACAGATTGGCGAGTGCGGCGGGGAGGGGGGGAGGGGGCGCCATCTTCAGAGCATAGAGTGGTGTATGCGGGGCGAGATGTGGTCTGGCTGTATGCCTGGGCTGTATGCAACCGAGGTCGTCGTCGGGGTCAAGTCGTCGCTGCCTGAAAATCACGCGTCCAAACATGCCACGCCGCCACTCGAAAACACCACACTCCCACGCCTCACGTGCCCGACTAAGCCTCGAGGCACCTCGTTCCCACTCCCGCCATGCCAAGTCCCCGGGCTCCGTGGCACGATTGCGTCTATTCGAGCTCGTCCTCTTGCCTCGTCCGTCTCGCTCGGGTCTCTTGCGTGCGATGGATACATGCGAACAAACATGCCCCCGCATCTCTCTTGCCCCGAGGCCACCACCTGATCTACGCCCACAGAGCCTAATTCAACGCCCTGACAATCGCGGTCATATCTCCAATAATGATGTCAGCCGCACGAGGTCCGTCGACTCTCTCGCCAATGTTTTTCTCTCCCTTGGAGCATAAGTACTCTCCCTTGCGAACGTTGGAGACCTCTGGCATAACTCACGATGGACGAGATCTTCTCGTCCTCGCTCCATTATCTTGAACATCCCTAGCACGCGTTATGATGCTACGCCCACTTCTCCCCACACCTCGCTCCATCCTGGCTTGGCCCTCGGTTTGATTAGTCGCTCGCTCGTTCGGATTCGTCGATCCAGTAGCTACTCCAGCAAACCTACCGCCATCCCGCCGCCCCTCGTACCACCGTAGCGCCATCCACTCCACCTCCCACTCCAACTCTAAAGGCCCCCGGTCCGATACCCAACGGCGACCACACTATCACAACCTTCCCTTCCATCACCTGACCAACCACCCAACAACGCGCTGATAAACTCGCACATCCCCATGTGTTACCTTTGTCTCTCATTCGCCTCGTGCTGCGTAGTCCGATCGTATCTCAGATTGTCGTGTGCGTAACTACAAACACTCAAATGAAACTCTTGGTTCCCTCTCAGCTTTGGCGTTGTGATCCTTGCCTCTATGTACCAAGTGCGCTTGGCCTCCTGCCACAAGACCACGAGAGCATATATGAATGTTAGACAACCATGTATTCCGCCCAAACGACCTTGCACATTTAATTCAAAACGTGCTCTTTACATGGCCAGCCCCAGGCTCATCAACCGAGGAACCGACACGCAAGGCGAGCTCGGCTCCTTGACCTTGGCAGTGCCGAATACGCTTGTCCCCGCTTGTCCTCGATCACGTGAACCCCCTATCCCCGAAAAGACTCTTGGGCGGTTCATTACCGCCTAGGCAATCTCGCAACCATATACACCAATTTCCACCCTGCAATCACATCTTCCAATCCCATCGGTCTAGCCACCCGCCGCGCGTGCGCACCTCGTGTTTCAGGATCCCTCGCGTGTTTCCACACGAGGTCGCATAACTCTATTTACCAAGGTATCTTGTTATGGTTGTATTCAGGCACTCGTCATTTAACCTTGTGTGAATGTCATACTGTATTGCTATGTCGTAATTCACATTTCATGCACCTTGACCATTATACGTAAATTCAATCTTAACGCACCATATAGACACTCACTCGGCCCACCGCATAAATCGTTAAAATTGCTTGGCGCTTGTAATGATCGCCGGGTGCTTTAAAGCTTACGAGCACCCACGAGCATGTACTGCGAGTCCTCAACGATCGCAACGAGTGCCACAAATTTTCTTATGAAGTGCTAAACTCCAATCGTTCCTCGATTCGAGCTCGGGTGTCTCAATTATGGCACGTTAGAATTTCACTCGCACATGCAAAACAGCAATCATATCGCGCTCTTGAGGTTTTATGGTACCGTAAAAGTAGAACGAGCGAGCCATATCGAGTTCCTCTGAATCCTCCTGGTGTATTTATTCAAGCGTGTGGACCTCACCACCAATGACACACCCGAACGGTCTCGAGATTGGGCCGACGGAAAAAAAGAAATTAAATCGGACTAAATTATCTACACGCATACAAGGGGCATGCAGGGAGCTGCTATCGAAAGATTAGCTAAATTCGCACTTTTGAAGGAAATTGCTAGCGAGGAGCCGCGGACTTTCGTAGTCACGTGCCAACCCTCCAGCGCTTAGCATCGGTGTTTTCTCTCTCTCTTTGTATGCGGCTTTGTGCGCCTCGTTCCTCATGTATTTAGTCTCTGTTTCCTCCATTTACTGTTCTCCTTCCACCGTCTGCTTACTCGTCGTATAGTCCACGCCATGCGGTTCTCTTTTTCCCATCACCCTGACTGCGTCTTCCATCCCTTCCTGTGGTTCTTTTTGTTTTTTGTTTGTTTCCTTACATTCTCTCTCGTTTTCTTATTTCTCTCGGCTCCCCGGCTAGCGGCATGTGTACCCTTGTTTGCAACCAGCATCTGTCTCTCGGCTGTGTTTAGTCATCACGAAACCGGGCATAGGCCGATCATATAATAACAGCCACTGTCATTTTATAACAGCATAGTGTTGGCTGATACTAGCTGATTGACACATATATATGCACATCATCGCATATCGGGTATTGCCAGGCGCTTCAAAACGGGCAGTGGCTGTTAATGACATTATCCGGCTGTGTCCGGTTTCGTGATGAGGTCTTTCCATTAGGCGTACTGTATAGAGACTGCGGACTGCGGGCGCGCGTTGCACTTTCCCTGCCCCCCATTGACATACTGTATCGCCCCGTTTCTCTCCTTGCACATCTCGGGAGCGAAAGGTCTTAGGTTCTTGGCCGTTCGGCAAGGTCGGCGCTTCCGCCTGCGGGTCTTGAGACGCAACTACTTTAAGTAGGTGATCCGGGGCGCAGCATCTCCCGGGGGCGGTCTGGGCAGTCTGGGCCGAATAGAGTTTTTGTTGGTAAGAATATGTTGTCCGAATGTGGACAATTGAGGGACACTTGTGTGATTCATTTGAATCGTGATAAAACTCAAGGGCCTTGCATACAGCATTCAACCCCCCTGTTTCACCCCCCATCTCGCTCCACTTCGCGTTTGTGAGTATGGAAGTCGCACTCGTGCCAAAGATAATTGCGGTTATGTTCTGTGAGTAAAAGTAGGATGATAGGATTGTGGTACTAAGACATTCTCTGCGTCAGGGAGCCATGACTTATCGTTAGTCTTCAATTTATATGTCCGCATAATCATCAAAAGCTGACCCTGTCGAGACTCTAGCGACCATATGGAACGTTATAAAGCAATTCTGGATAGATCGACGGTAGAACATCGAGTTCATGTCTCTTGTCTACCCCACGAATCCCGGTCGAGACTTTCGTACATCTTCGGGCGGGGTAAGCGCAGGACTACCGTATCTGGCATATCCAAATATTGATCGCACCATAGACAACCGAGGTGAATCTCAAATCAAAGAAGCACAGCGATTTGTCGTGGAGAACTATCGGGCGGGAGATCATGTCATGTGAGTTGTCGCGGAGCGCAGTGGGCTATGTGATGAACTTGATGTTCTTAAGGCTATTTGGTTGGTTTGAGGAGGACCTTGGTGACCCCGGGTATTCCGCCGTCCTGCGGCTCGTGAAAATCCTGGTATGTACGACTTACATCTAAGGTACTCTCACGTTAAACATTTCCGATTGCGCATAGAATGAAGGCACGCCTGGCCAACCTAAAGGGTGTTTGCCAAGCGGCAAAATCCCGATCAAGTGAGTGTAATACAAAAAAATCAGTTCCATTGGCTTACCTGAGCTGCTTAAATAGATGCATATATCTGTATTGTACGTACTAGTCTCTTTGCGCAAGGTGCTTGCTCACAATTCATGCGAATAAAGTCGCAGGTACTTCAAGGCTACAATGGGCAGGGGCTGATCGAGCGCTATCCGAGTAAGTAGTTCGACCCGAATTACGATTGAGAGACTAAGACGGGATTGAGTGCCCAGCCTACCAGACGGGGTTGAAAACCTGCTATTAATGAGTGGTCGTGATGCCTACGCGATTGAGCGGGGTCAACACAAACGGATCGTGCGCAAAGAGGTACGTGGATCAACAGCGAATTGGACGCACTCGCTGAGACTAAGCCTCAGGCGTGGTTGAGTGAGGACGCCATTTGGCTGGCACGCATAGACTGGCTGGTGGTACGGTCATTTCAGCTCCGTAACTTGACCCTGGCTCACACATACTTGGTCTGCTACCATCAGCTACAGACTTGTCATATCATCAAATATTACCGACGTGGCTTCATCTTCCCATACTTTCCGTCGCGACTAGTGCGTGGGATTGAACAACCACAGCTATTAGCCAAGAGAACATACACGAATTGTTCCAAGCGACATCAGGGAATGCCATGCAAAGATGCAATAAGGACAGGGGGGCACCTCACGCGCATATCGAAGGTGATTGTGCGGATTGAGGATAAGAACACTCACAGGAACGGGTATATCGACGCGTATCGGGGGACTTATAGGGCGATGGTATGGTCTTCTCGGACCTATGTAGAAGGAGGATACAAAAACGTATGCCGGACGCCTCTCGTCGGTCCCAGGCGTGTGTCTGACCCATCAGTGTGCCGAATCCAGTAAATGGTTGACTCCCCATATATTCGCGTTCGTCTCCCGCTCCCTGAGAGCTAATTTTAGTATTTCTCATCGTCGAACGAGAGGGATCATATCACCCACTCGGGACTAGTGTGCTGTATTCATTTGTGAAGTTAATCCTAAATTGAATGAACGTGTAAGCCAACTGTTGTTTGTACACGGCAAAATCTGCGAGGCTATCTCGCCTGTGCGTTTGAATTTAATAATTCTATGAACGTCGCGCATATAGGGTAGATTTCGTCTCAGAGCGCGCGGTGTTACCGAGGCGTTTAGTCACGTGGCTTTCAGAACTCATTTCCGCGGCCGATGGCGTGACTGGCACCTCATTTAAGGCCGAACCAGGTTTCTAAGAGGCATGTATCCCCACCATACACCTCTCGTACGCAAGTCTTAGGTCCATATCTCACTGTTCGCTCATGACAACGAACATTACTTTCCACCCAGGTAACGAAAATAAATAAATATCATTTCATTACGCCCACTAACAATTCTGGGAGGCCCGGTAGAAAAGAATGAGCGAACGGAGCTCCTCGGGCAGCGAGGAATTAAAATTTGACTCACCGGTAACCCACAACCTCTTTCTAGAACCTTAGAGCACATACCAACGCGGTGTCAACAGGTCTCTCGGCACCCGGAAAGTCAACCATCGCCTTCGCACTCGAACAACATCTCCTCCATCTACGTCGGTTTGCTACCCCTGAAAGTCAAATTCTCCGGCTATTTAACGGCGACGCGTGCTCGTTCTATATTTGGAAGGTTTGGTATCCAGGTAAGCCGAGTGCTTACGATAAAAGCTGACGAGCACACACGAGCACGTACTGCGAATCCTCAACGATCGTAACGAGCACCGCGAGTTTCGCTTATAGAGAACTGAATTTCAGTCATTCCTCGCACTGTACGGCACCTGAGAGAACATAGTGGTCGACATTCAGCCACTCAAGTGCCCTAATAAGTGTGGTTAAAAAACTTCAGAGGGGTAGTGGGTAACTAACGTCCGGACACTACGAAGCTGAATAAAGAAAAATCATAAAACGCAAGTTTACTGTAAACCCCACCACGATCTCGGGTAAATCACCAAAGATCGACGCTCAAATATAGTAACACTCTCCAAATAACAACAATCAATTGCGCTGCTACTCAGTTTGTCCCTCGGTCGCTGTTGCTGCCTTTCCAGGTAGAGAGAGAAGACATTTTTTTCTACCTCGTCTACTTCAAGTCACTTAACGATCTCCCCCTTATTCTCCCCGAACATTTCACGCGCACGATCACAAATGACCTCAACGGGATCCCAAACGATAACTGTCCACTTGGAGAACTCGAGTTCGAGTAGTCCCTCGAGTCGTGCTTCGGCACTCATGTCCGCAGGTGTCTCTGGGCGATGCTGGTTAGTTCTATGTGGCGGTGATAGAAAAAGTAGTTCAGTTGCGTGCAGTAAACGTCGCATTCCTCGTACTGCATGTAGAGATAAGATAAAGAAAAAAAACGGTGTTTAACACCAGTAGACTAACTGATATCGGGTTTTGTGGGTGAGATAGTCGACCATGCTGGCACTCACGGCGCCGCGCGATTTACGAACGCAGCGGACGTATGAAGGGATAATTTTAGCCTCTTCAATAGACCAGGCGTGCAGCTCCTCAAGGACCTAATCGGTAGAAATAGTAAACGGTGGCGACATGGTAGCAGTATAGGGTTAGCCAGAAAACTGGACAAGAGATCAGTGATTGACAAAGGTTCGCATATACGGGCCTATTGTTAGCGTAACGGGCTCTATTTACTTATCTATACAGTACTTTAGGATCATGCTATCCAATGTATACAAGAGCTTCCCTAGAGTTGTAAAAATGATAGAGATACGGTTGAAACAAAACAAGAAGCGCATCTGACCGGTTTATTGGCCAAATGTCAAAATCACTCAGGTTCCTCTGGCGCTCTGTGTCCAGGCAAGTTGAATATTTAGTATTAGTACTAGAAGACACAGTTGGGTGAGTAGTGTCACCCACAAGATAGGCAGGTTGCTGCCTGATTAACTGTAGGAGGGGGGTAAGGTGAAAACTGGGAGCAGGATGGGTATATATAAGTCCGCATTGTAATACGTATATGCACCCATGGTCTTCAACTAGCATAAAGAACATGTGTATTTGGGTCTATTATACTGTCCAGGTCACAGTTTGGAGCGTATTATACGCATTAATTTCAATCATTTGTGCATACAGGGAGCCCTCGGGACCTTTGGGGTCACTTTCTAATCTATCAAGAGGCTTTGTATCTGGGAGAACCTGCAATCCATGTGTCAAGTAGCTGCTGGCCTTGGGCATGTACTTTACAGTGACTTGTGGCGCGCGAGAGAACCGAGTTGGTCAACAGCCAGCCTTGGATTCTGAGCACAGATTGGCTATCGGGTGCGACCAAAGACCTCAGTAAGGCTGATATTATGTTTCCCCCGGAAGAGCGATATACATCTCATAGCTATGAATATCATATATTCTCATACGAGGACAAGTTTAGCGGCTGTATGCGCGACATTTAGCGTTGGGAGAGCTGGAGCTGACTTTGGTATCTAATAAGGGATACTCAAATACTACCGTCATTCGCAGTTCGGAGTAACCTTGGAGGAGCAAGGTGACTAATAGTCCCCCCGGCAACATCATGCTAGCGACCACCTTTGTTGGCACGCGGCTGCTAGCAACGGGCATGTGACAAAAATCATTTATAAATACCGAGAAATGGCCAAGACATCAGACTACACGATAGTGGACTCCCGAGGGCGGTCACAGAGACAACAAGCCTTACGTCGAGCGATCAACTCAAAGTGTGTTTCAAACCCCGGGAGGCAGGGGCAGAGGCCCAACTAGAGGCGCGTTGTATGCATCGTTGTACCCGCCTTCCGGGAAACTTTGATAGGACCAAACCACCACTTCATAGGCACGCCCGGAGTAGTCACGTCCTGCGATCTTTGATAACCGTGTGAGCTGCCCACCCAGTGATATTCCATCACCGCATGGCGCTCCTCGACGACGCTTCGTGCAGTTCGAGGACTCCGTTGTGCCCAGTGGCCGAGTCTGGTCAATGTTATTCAACCCGCACGGATTGGATGAGTTTACGAGATCGCTTGGATCATATTGGATAATATGACTGGTCTGCAACTGATATGGGAGCCAGCCGGGGTAAGTGCACTGGTTAGAGAGCGGGAGCAAACATACCGTTAGCCAATGCATACGTGCCGTACGTATATAATTCTCAGCTAGCCACGCCTGTGAGGTTTAATATCAGTAATCTCTTCTAATTCAACCAGTATACACACACCTCCTTGCGTATGGTTTGCCTGGGCAACTCCCGCTGCACTACATAGGCATCATGATAACAAATACAGAGTATATTCTCGACTGTTGACGGAAAGCTATGCATCCGGCCAGAAGTCAACCTTCGGGTCACTATCTAAATCACACTACTCACTCGGATACCACCCGATCAACACCTGGCCAGTGTAGCCAGGAGATATCGACTTCACTTGCAGATATGGTAAGCTCACGGGCGGCGTAGGGAAACCACTACGCACACGATAGGCAAATACATCTTACTCATCCAGCTCGATTTAGCTATCCGTAATGATTATTCATCTTACACTCACTTGATCTGGATGCTGGAGCTTGCCAAATAGCCTTTATACGTACTGGGCGTACCCTCGTCCTACGCACCATCAGCGTTCAGCGTGGGAGCGCAGTAGAAGTAAAAGGTGCGTACCAAGATTTTTGCAAGCCTCTGGACGGCGGCATACCTCTGGCTGCCGGGCTTATACGAACTCCAACCAAACAGCCTGGGAGAACGCTGAGCTCCTTGCGAAAACACGCCACACCATCCACAATTACCCACATGACGCGATCTCCTGGACAATAGTTTTTCACTATAAACCGGTGTGCTGCTTTGATTCGAGCTTCGTTTGGGCTCTCTGTGTCACAATGAGCCATGAAACGTGTCAAGAACGGATCTCAGTTACTCACCGCTCCCGAGGAAACGTGAATATAAAGAATGAGATTCGAGGGAAAGAATGGACTCGTGGATCCGATATTCCGTTCGTGATCTGGAAAGTATGAGTCTATAACCTGGCTCCTCAGGGCTGAATTCCTTGGGGAGTAAGATTTTGCCCTTTTTACAGATATGTGAAGACGGACTCTTTCAAGTAATCTTCCAGCGCATCAATAGCGTTTTAGCCATCACCTTGTTTCAACTCACTGAACAGAACCATAATAACCTTCGGCCCAGGCATATTCTGTATACTCACGGATACGACGAGGCGAGAGACGCGAGTTGGGACAAGGAGGGATGCGGGGTTACATATGAGTCCCCCTCCTCGCACAGGCTGCAAACACGAGGCTGAGCCAAGGCTCAGCAGGTGGTCACAGTGCCAATCAAGGGGGTCCACGAAAAAAGGCGCCGGACACAACGCCGGGGAGAGGGGGGTACGTATGGCCTGGACTCTCCATATAGCATACATCCGTGACCTCCAGGGTAACTCTTGCACGGCGCAAAGCAGCGTCCGGGTCACTCCCGCAGCAGCCACGTGACACTACTCAGTCTCTTCGTGACTCTCTCGAAGCGAGGAGAGTCCAGGCCATACGTACCCCCCTCCCTTGGCGTTGTGTCTGGCGCCTGTTTTCGTGAGTCCTCTTGAATAGACCTCACGATAGAACTCGAGGGGGGAGGCAATTCCCTCGCAAGCTGTAGCCCAGGGCAGTATAATGGCCAACCAACGCATAAATTGAATTGTACTTTTTCTATCTCCAGCTTCATCGCATCCACTGATCAGGATAACGTTTCGTGGTTTCGGAGCACCCCTTGTTTATTTGTGAAGTTAATCCCGAACTGAATAAACATATATCTCAATCGTTACCTACATACGACGGGAACTGCGACGTTATCCCGCCTCATACGTTTAACTTTAATAGCTCTATGAACGTTGCGCATATAGGGTAGATTTCGCCTCGGACGCGAGCGATGTTACCGAGGCGTTTAGTCACGTGGCTTTACGAACTCATCTCCGCGGCCGATGGCGTGACTGGCACATCACTTAAGGCCGAACCAGATTTCTAAGAGATATGTATTCCTACCAGATACCTCCCGCGCACGAACCTTAGGTTTATATCTCACTGGTCACTCATGGCAACGAACATTACTTTCCACCCAGGTAACGAAAATAAATAAATATCATTTCTTTACGCGCACTAACAGGATTGGTAGGCGCGGTAGAAAAGAATGAGCGAACGGAGCTCCTCGGGCAGCGAGGGATTACAATTTGGCTCACTGGTAGGCCTAAAACCCATCCCGAATGCCTTGGAACGCCTACCAACGTGATGTCTACCAGGTCTCTCGGCATCCGGAAAATCTACCATCGCCGTCGCGCTCGAGCAGCATCTACTCCACCTGCGTCGGTTCGCTTATCGTCTGGACGGAGACAACGTCCGATTTGGTTTGAACAAGGACTTGGGGTTCTCCGAAAAGGACCGAAATGAGAATATCCGAAGAATCGGGGAGGTGAGTGTTCAGTTCATAAATGCAGGCATTATAAGTAATTAATAAATGGATTTATAGGTTTCTAAACTATTCACGGATGCCGCGGCGATCACGATCACTTCGTTCATCTCGCCATACGTTGCAGATCGCCAGTTGGCCCGGGAGATCCACGATAAGTACGGCGGTTGGAAGCCTTGTATCGTACCGGCATTTATCTAACTTTGGGTTACAGAGCGGGCCTACCTTTCATCGAAGTCTACGTTGACGCTCCACTGTCCGTCGTAGAATCACGCGATCCGAAGGGATTGTACAAGAAGGCTCGGGCTGGGGAGATCAAAGGTTCGTATTTCTCTTGCTCCTCATAAAATCTGACGCCAACGGATATTATAGACTTCACCGGTATATCCGCACCCTACGAGGCCCCTGAGAAACCCGAGATTCACATCCATACGGATAAGCTCAGTGTGGAAGACAGCGTAAAAGCAATTGTAGAATATTTGCAGGCTCAGAAGTTTATCTGACTGCACTGATAATTTATAATGAATATTTCAAATCATCCATCTCTCCTAAAAGCACCACTCCGCCGATTTCACCCGCACAAGAAAGAACGAAAAAGATATAACATTTCAATCTCAAATATTCAATATTCAAATATCCACTCATGCTCTCGCGCTCTGCCCACCACCCATCCTGCTTCCTAACCCCTGGGCAAACCGTCCTCCACGTCCTCCGCCGCCTCTTGGCCTTCCTTGCCCACCACGCCTCCTCTCTCCGCCTGCTCCCTGTCCACCAGCTCCAGCCCCTCCTCCACCTTCCCGATCTCCCCTATCACCCCATCCCCCGCCTTCACGTCCTCCTACACGGACGTCTAGGGCCTTCTCAGTCATCTCTACAAGTCCAGCTGCGCGTTCCGCGAGTGCGAGGGCGGAGGCTTGAGTTCGGTTAACCTCGGTACGGCGGAAGACGACGGCGTTGGCGGTCGAGTCGAGGGAGGCGGCGAGCTCATCGTTCCAGATCATGCGCGAGACGATCGAAGTCGTTTGCGGTAGAGTTAAGGAGAATGTGGCGGCGAGGAATTCGAGAGAAAGAGAGGAGTAGTGTGGGGAATATGTGAAGAGGTACGTTCGGAGGGACTCTTCCTGAATGCGCCTGGAAAAGAGGAACGTCAAAACTCAAATATATGCGCGAAGGGAATAAAAACTTACACGCCAAGCATCTCCTTGACCTTCTCGCTCTCCGCACCCATCAGTCCCCAAATCTTAATCCCAATAACCAACTCCTTACACCTCTCCCACTCTCCCGCCAACAACGCCCTCGTCGCCTGCACAACACAGTCCCTCGTGCTCTCCGGAGGTCCAGCAAACGCCTGACGGTCCGCAAACTCGAGCAAGCGACGGAATGGCTTGCTCACAGTCTTGGTCTGCTCAGCAGCGATCATCGGTGCCTCGACAAGCATACATGAGACCAAGAACACCGCCTCGGCGAGCTCGGTGTTGATATGTACGTGGAAGGGCAGCAGGACTCGTGCAGCTGCCGTCGGCTCGCTGCCTCGAGGCCCAGTACCCTGCGCAAGAAG